>JAHLSL010013015.1:0-22408 GCA_025920805.1 Petroica traversi
CCCGAAACCTTCCCGAAACCTTCCCAAAACCTTCCCAAAACCTTCCCGAAACCTTCCCGAAACCTTCCCGAAACCTTCCCGAAACCTTCCCGAAACCTTCCCGAAACCTTCCCGAAACCTTCCCTTCCCGAATCCTTCCCGAAACGTTCCCGAAACCTTCCCGAAACCTTCCCGAACCCTTCCCTTCCCTTCCCGAAACCTTCCCTTCCCTTCCCGAAACCTTCCCTTCCCTTCCCTTCCCTTCCCTTCCCTTCCCTTCCCTTCCCTTCCCTTCCCAAAACCTTCCCTTCCCGAAACCTTCCCTTCCCTTGCAATAATCTTGAACCTTCCTAGTTATCCAAATTTGGGAAAGTAATTGCCATACAGGAAGAATTTTTTAAGTCAGATTTTCAGACCAGGTGAAATAGAGAAGCTACCGCTGCATTAATAAAGCACTACTCCAGAAATAGCTCTAAGCTTAATTGTGCAAAAATTTATTGTGTATTTTAGGAAGAACCATTTTTCTCAGTGTCCTGCTTTGCCATAGATAAACAAAGACTTCCTGGCATTTGCTAAGCTGTGATTTCAAACCACTGTCATCTAAAAATGCAACCCACGTGGAATTATTTAACTGCTAAAAGTGTTCTACAATGATGCCTTTATTTAAATAAATAGAAAATTCTGGTAAAGACAGCTGGAGGCTGAGTGGCTGCAATCAGCTGTACACTTAACTGTATCTGCAAGTCAGTTACTTTATTTCTTTCCATTGTCTAATATCTACAAGGTGATCCTGAACCTTAGTGGATCCCATTGTATTAATGAGGAAGAATGATAAACCTATTTGGAATAAGAATTATTTTCTTTAAGCTCACACACATAGTGGCCTGGTCTGGCTAGGCTGATTTTCTGTAGCTGAGTGAAGGAAGAGGAAGGAATTACCTCACATCATATTTAACAATCACAAGCTTTTTGTTGCATTAAGTCAAATGAAATCTTCAGTCTTGTTCTCACTGTCAGTCCTTCTCCCCCTTCCTGAACCAAAGCCTTTTCTGCCTTCCCTAGAGCTGTCCTGTGTCTCTTCTCTTTGCTTTTTTACTTTAACTTGAAAATTCTCAGCTAGAATCAACAGCAAGTGTGAAGAATTAAGCACACTGCAAGAAACAGGAACAGCATTTGAACTACTGCTGATGCTTTATTCTTGTCTCTCCTGTATAAATGCTTTTGGCTCAGACAAAAAAAAAAAAAGAAAAAAAAAAGATTTTTCTGGATTACCAGTTAGTTTGCTGTATAACTAAATGCAAAAATCACACAATCTTTTCTCAACCAATTGAAGTAGGCTTGACAAATTCCATGAGCAAATGTGTATTATGCCTGTTCAATGCAGGCATGTGCTTATTGCATAATTTAACATGAACACTCATTGCATTTTAAAGAACAGAAAATGGTGAGAAAAAACTTAGTGTCAAAAAAAGGCTTTAATGGTAAAGTCATTGAAGTTATGCTGGTCAGCAGCCAGCAGACAGAGGAGACAAGACAATCACAGGACACCTTGATTTGAGAGAACTGACAGGAAGAGGCATGGTCAGGTGAGTAGTTTTGTATTTGAGTTTTCTAATCCCTGAACTCTCTCTGTGTCTTATTCCATCCTCTTTCTGCAGAGAGTTTGAACCATATTGACTATTTCCTCTTTTATGTGTATTGGATCTAATTCAAAACTGAAAGACCTCTAAAGAAATGCTACCTGATCCTATGGAATAAAGTGTATTCTGATATAGGAAATTCATATATAACAGAACTGCGGTAGCTTCCACGTAACTGTCTGACAAAATAAGTACTAAGGATACACTAAGCCTGGACAGGGCCTGTGCAATCTCCAGCACCATTTTGGAACCCCTCTAACAATTGTGGCAGAGAGCTATTTCCTCTTTTTACTGCTTTACATACTTTATATCCCATCTTTTGCTCTGCTTTCCCCCTAGTTCTTAAAAATCATTTCCCTAATTAAAAACCTGAAAGTGGTGTTCATAAACATGTCTATCACTTTAAATAATAAACTTAATGATTAATGTGAGCTGTTGGACAGATTAGTTTTCAGTGGTGCAGTTGAATTTCTGACTTTTTCAGAGAAATATAAGACAGCTGAAGTCTTTAATGTGTTTTATTTTAATTTACTACTTGTTATGATGTTTTATAGTTATCTTAAAAGACAGTAAATTGCTCTTACAACAAAATTATGTAACAAAGAGAGTTATATGACAAAGAAGAGGGTATATTTATGCACAGAAAAATAAGTAATGTGTCATCAATGTTTTACAAATAGCTTGTAGTATATTTAGACCATATATTTCAAGAACTCATGTGCAACAAATTCTTCGTGCATAATATCCTTATACTTTCTTAATTACAGTTTCTAAAAAATATCTTCTTACTTCTTGGGCTGAAACGAGACTGAAAATAAAAGTAATGAAAAAAATTTAATCCTCACTAGAAGGATAAAAATGTCCTCATGGTGTAGGAGTCAAACGTATGTTTTCATGTGTTAAGTTTAGTCAGACAGTATATAATGACTGGTATCACTAAGAGAAAAAATAGTCATGGTTTCTGGAATAATTGTGTGTATTCTTTTACCAGACATTTATATCAATTTACAAAGAATTCTTACTAAAATACCCACATGTGGTATGTGTAAAATCAACAAATATTATTTGAGGACTGTAAAATGGTCTGCTCTGGTATAGTCAGCGTTCCACTCCTTTTGCTCACAAAAATCCTAAGTTAGAAAGTAATAAGGGAATAATTTGATCACAGTGAATCAGTAGCTGAAATGGCAAGAAAAGACTAGATATCAAAAGTTCTAGAGATCAAATCTTCATACTGTAATGAAAAAACATCTTTATACAAGTTCACTAGGGAACATCAGATATAGCTAGACGAAATTTTGTGTGTAGAGCCACACAATAGGTGAATGCTGAGTAATCAAACATGCCACAAAATTCTAACTATACAAGTTTGTTTCCATAATGTATAAAATACATAAATAGGCCTTCTTTTTCAGGAGATTTAAGAATTCATAGAATCCCAGGAGGGTATAAGTTGGAAGGGCCCTTAAAGATCACTGAGTTCCAACTCCCCCTGCCATGGGCGGGGACACCTTCAGCAAGATAACATTGCTCAAAAGTCCCATCCAATCTGGCCTTGAGCACCCCCAGGCATGGGGCACCCAAAAACTCTCCAGGCAACCTGTTCCAATGTCTTACCCCTCTCAGTGAAGAATATCTTCCTAACATCATATTCCCCCTTGTTCTATCACTACATGCTGTTTTACACAGTCCATCTCCAGCTTTCTTGTACCTTTAGGTAGCTGCTCTAAGATCTCCCCAGAGCCTTCTCTTCTCCAGCCTGAACAAACCCAACTCCCTCACACTGTCTTCATTGGAGAGACGTTCAACTTGTAAAAGACAATTCTGAACACCTTGACGTGTGCTTGCATTGTGATAAATTTGCTTGATGGCTGTGGTGCATTGCCTTTCAGAGAGAAGTACTCTTGTACTCACCAGCCATGGTCCCGTGTAGCAATGGAAATGAAATATTGCTATCATTGAGGTTACAAATGACAAGGAAAAATATGCTGTATACCACTGCAGACATATATCCATAGCCAGTAGACAACCTCTTTTTCACAACACTTCTAAAACTACATGATTACTTCTTTTCTAGGCTTTGCTTTAATACATAACTGGATGTCAAAATGTTCCTTAGGATTTTGAATAATGTAGACAAACAACTTTGTGAATTAAATGAGGACAGTTATAGCACCAACAAAAACTCACCTTTTAGTAGCTTTTCACCTTAAAATATTTCTCCACTCCTGTACCGGCTGTATGATCCCACTTGACTGGAAATGTCAGGGAGGGAGGGAAGAGATGCTATTTCTGAAAAGAAAGAGTTATAGAAAGGGCTTATACTAAACTGAGAAACTGAGAAAAGATACTCAGAAAATTTAGTTTCAATTGGAAAAGCAAGTTAGGTAGACAGAACATTTCCTCACTCTGTCTCAAACTCTCTTCCTGAGAATGAGTCCCAAAAGATCACCAAACTATGATGTCCCTGGTGTAAAGGAGATAATTCTCTGCCCACTGTTTACTCAGCCTGCAACAGCAACAGAGCAGCACATTGGACAGACTGGTTCATGCTTATTGTTTCTTGCACTAGGAAAAATAGTTTCCTGCTTCCATAAATATTTAAAATCCTGCATATTTTTCATAATAAGAAAGGAAAAAATTAGAGTCTTCTTACAGAAGACAAAGTGACAAAAAGTAATAGAGGTCCAGGAAAAGTTTTTAGCTCCTGTCACTTTTAATGTCAGGTTGAGATTAAAAATAATACCTCAGACTGGAATATAATGGGCCCTTACAAGGTTCTTTGGCAGAGATGATAAGAGCAGTCCCACCCAGCCCTTCTTGCCTGGTTGGTTTCCTATAGCAGTGTCCTGGTTTATGGCAAGCAGCATCTCCCTGAGTTGATCAGGGCAGGCAGCAGCTGCCACAGTCCTTCCCTGCACTCCATGCTCCCCATGATTTCCCCACAGAGTAGTGCTGATTTCCTAATGCATAGTGTGGCCTTTGAACAGAAAAAACTGAAAAATTCTGTATCAAGACTTCAAATCAGGCATAGATGTAAAAATCTGTCTACACTCCTGTAATATCCATGTTATCTGTATCCGCATTTCTGAAAAGAAACTATCCTGGGAACAAACTACCCGCTTATTTCTGGAATTTTGACAAGGTTTTTCTCACTTGCATTGATGATGAAAGCATTTTTTGTGAAAGTACAAAAACCAAGATAGCAATCATTCTGCCCAGGTCCTAAAGAAAAGGTAAGCATATTTCCTCCATTAAAAGAAAATTGTCTTTTTCCACGGTCTTGAAGGCTACAACTGACTGTCATGCATGCTGCTTTCTTTGTGTTTTAGCCAGGGAAAATTCAGCCTTGGTGACTGCCAAGTAATCAGTATCACTTGGGGAGCAGGAGGAATGCTGCCCCATTTGAGAAGCAGCACTGGATCCCGATCTCTCCCAGCCCCTCAAGTGCAGAATGAAAGCAAGCCTTGTTCTGCAGGGTCCTTCCAAACCAGGACTCCTTGATCTGACTCTCATTTTGATGCTTTGTTTTGCCAAATGTGAACAGTCTCTGAGCAGCTTCTCTCCCCTTCCTTCTTCTTCCTGGCTTTGGAAAACTCTGTTTGCTATACACTGCTGGGAAGCTTGAGGAAGGCTTTGTTTTATACCATGTGCAACCCAAGGACATCTTTCAATGGAAATCATAAATTTATATGGTGTTTGTTTCAGCCCATACATTTTAGATTCTGGAAATAGCTGTCCATGGTGCAGATTTGCAAAATGTTTTCTCAGTTAAGCTGAGCCACTTCCATGTGAAAGAAGTGCTGCACAATGTAGCTTCAAAACTGAGCCACACTTTTCAGCTAATAATACATAAAAAGGGAAACAGGGAAGCAGTCTGTACTGTACTTAAACCAGCTTTAATTGCAACTCTGGATAAGGCACTATTATTGCTAAAAAGAATACCCTGCTTGGTTTTTTGTTGCTTTTATGTCTGAGTCCTGACCTTGACATCAAATGCAGGTTTTTTCGGGGTCTTGAGGATTTTCTTCTATTAATCCAGTCACACTGAAACTCTCAATTTATAACTTCTGTTCTAGCTTTTTAGTCCTGACAGAGGTTATTTTTATTGTTAGTTCTATATAGAAAGTGTTATTATTTTACATGATTAGTACTAGAATTTTAAAATGTCTTAAATTGCAGTTTTCTGGAACCATAACCACTGATGGAAAATCAGTGTAAAATGTCAGGGTTTTAACAACGTTCTCCTTTACAAGTCTCCATCTCACAACATTAAAATATTTTGTAGATTCTGAGTATTTCCTGCTGTTTGTAGAAATTCAGCTTTTTGAACATGGAAATTAAAAATTTTTTGAGAGGGCAGAGACAGAAACCTAGCAAAAAGTACCATGAATCATTTTAAGTAACAGCAACAAATGTCATGCAACATTAGAAATTAGAACAGTTTCATAACATCAGTGCCATTTTATGAGTAAATTGGCCCTCTGTGGATTTGTTTACAGACCAGGAAAGAGATATGACAAAAATGATGTTTTCATGTCCTTTTAAAATGACAAAAATAAGATAATCTCCAGGTGGTCTTTTTTTCATAAATCACTTTTAAGCTTAGTGGCTACCCTGTGTTATGTTCTGACACCTTGACAACAAAAAAAGTGCTTATAATGCTCCAACAGGGTTTGTTCTAAAGCCTGTCCCTACTGTTAAGCAGTAAATCAGTGACTGACAGGATTCCTAACCCACCACCTCCTGCCGGGGTGACATTAAATTTACACCATATACTGTAATCTCCTTCCAGCTACCTAATAAGGACAAGAGAAAAGTCACTTCTAGCATTCCAGTTCCAAAGCCTTGGGCAATTTCCTCACCAAACTGTACTAGTGGAATGCTAGAAGGCTTCTCACCTCACAATGTTGTGACAGTCTGTTAAAATTACCTTGTTTTATTCAAAGATGGAAAAGGGCTTAAAATTCTTGACACATAAATTACTGTACAGCAGTACAATAATTATTCACTTTTGCATATCTGTAAAGGAATCCATCTGTACCTTTATACCATGGTGTCTATGCATCTATCTCCCTAGCAATATAGAAAATTATGTGGGTTGCAAAGTTTTGGGACTGATGTGACTCCCTGTTTGGTGGGTCACTCTTAACTTTGTGAGAGTACTTTTATTCTGAGCATGGCTGGTTTACCCCCCCAGCCAGTTGGCCTCTGACACTGCTGAGGCATAAATAAGAGGCTGTGACCCTCTTGCTGTGATGATAAGCTTTTCATCAGCCTCTGGAAACCACTGGTAAACGCACTGCTCCCTGGGGTACCCACAGCTGGGAGGGAAAGAGAAACAATGAAGGGTAACCCTGAGAGTAGCTCAGCTGATTGGAGCACACTGCTAATAGTGCCAAGACTGTGGATTCAATGCCTTTGCAGTCCATTTCAAGTGGTGGAATCAGTGCTCCTTGTGCATCCCTTCCAAGTCAGAATATTCTGTAACATTTTCTACATTCTTAGCATGCCACAGTCATCTCACAAGAGGGATGCAAGGAGGGCTTCATTCAGGAATTCCTGGACAGATGATCATCTACTTCATAGTATCACAGGATCACAGAATAGTTCTTATGGGAAAGGACCTTCAGACATTGTCTAGTCCAAACCTCCCTCTCAAAGCAGGATGGGTCAGACCAGGCTACCCAAGACTATGTACATCTCATTGCAAGGGTATTTATAAGCATTGCTAAAACCACCCAGAGCCTCTTTGTGTGCAGGTTAAACAGTCCTAGATGTATCAGTCCTTCCTTGTATAACTCCTAATAACCAAGGAGACTTGCCTTCTCCAATATGCCTGTGTCTCTTGTGCTGTGGAACCCAACAATAGACTCAGCACTCAGGCTGTGCCTCACCAACAAGTTAGGGGGACAGGATCACATCTCTTGACCTGTTCCTTCCCATGCATCATGGGATGCTGTTGTCCTGCTCAGCTGCAATAATATTTCTCCAGCTCACACTGAGCTTTCTGGCCACCAGAACCCAGACCATATTCTGCAAAGCTGTTTTGCAGCCAGTCAACCCCCAGCCCACAGTTGCTGCATGGGGTTGCTTCTCCCCAGTGGCAGGACTTTACACTTCCCCTTGTTAAATTTCACAAGGTTCTTGTCAGCAGTCTTGTCATGAAGCAGAACTTAGTTTATGGGTCTGCAGAAAATTATGGGTCTAGCCTAAGTACCCCTCACTGGTTTTGTGGGAAAAAATGAAAGAATATTATTAAGAGTCTCTCCTCTGCTTCCTTCTGTGTTGCATTACAGATCCTTCTTTGAGCTAGATGGGAGCAATGGTATCAGCTCTGCTAGTGACTGGGTTTTGTCAGGCCAGCACAGACAATTTTTTAGCATACTTTTAAGAACAGAGGCACAAACAGCAGTACTTTTTATTGCTTTTATTTAGTGACACAGAATATAGATTCTTGCACCTCAACAGACTCCAATTGGCTCTATCATAGCTCTGCTTTGATACATTTGTCTTCAGCCAAGTGTTGAAGGTCAAAAGCCTAGATCCTCATTAATAACTCATAAAATTTTTATGGCATCATAAAAAAGAAGAGAAGAAGAATCAGGTGAATGTCTACTGTTTTAGCAGCTGTACAAATCCAGAAACTAAGTTAAGAAAATTCCTTGCTTTAATTGCACAACCAAACACTATAAGAAAGAATTCTTTATGACCTGCATTCAGTTTAGAATAAGACTTTTTTAGAGTGACAGTCAGGGCAGGCATAAAACCTTGGCCTTAAATCTAATGATCTTAAATTATTCCAAGAGAATCCAACAACAGTAAAGTTAAAGTGAGAATTGGGCTTTGATTCCTCTTTTTTCATGCTTTACCCAACACATTAATATGCAAGGACTATTTTTCTTATAATTCTCAGTTGTGTCTAGGGTACAGATTTTCTGAGACAAAGATGGAAGAACAAATCTCATATCTGTTGTGTTTTCTGCAATTCTGTCCAAAGCCTGTCTAATCCTTCTGTTTCTCACTAGAAAATAAAAAGAGGAGAAAACTGATTTTGCATCCAAACCCATTTAAAAATGCTGTTGAATAGATATACTGGTTAATTACATTGGTTATGAATCCAACTGGAATTCCAAACCTTTCAGGGTTACTTGATTTATTTTTTTTTTTTTACCTTCTGGAAATGTTCTGAGAGACATTGTCAATAATTATAGCACTGACCTGTACTTTGCATTTGAACATTAAAACTGTGAATGTACAATGTGTTTATGTGTGCACATGCACATTAAGTTATTACATGCAAAGTCACTTTGGAATTCAGCCAGCTCTTAAATAAGATTTATCTTTTCTTCATTCAGGCTTAAGAAGACTTTTGCACATACATTTTATATATAAGTATAATAGATACATATGTGTGAAAATCCACACACGCACACACACCCCTTAAACCTACCTAAACATATTCATATGCTACATGTGGTGTACATATATATTATTTATAATTTTGTATATATTCAACATTTAGAGATTTAAAGAGAGAGAGAGAAGAAAAGAGAGAAGCAGAGAACTGCATGAGTGAGAGAGTTGAGAGAATCCTTCATGGGTCCCAAGTTTCCCAACCTTCTAAGTCTTTACAGGGTAACTTTGGTTTAGATGAGCAATATGTTGAACTATTTATTTTCCCACCAGGACAACAGCAGGCCTTTGATGGATGTCTAAATCCTATTCTTGAGCAGCAGCAGCAGCAGCATCTGTGACACAAGATCTCTAGAGGAAGTGACTTTTGGAACTCACTCCTACTTCTGTCCCTCTGTTCTTGCAATCTGATACTATATTGCATTTTATCTTCAGCTGCAGTTCCCTCATGATTTTCTTCCATTTTTTCCTTCATCTTCCAACTTTCCATCTTCCTTTGTCCTTCTGCAGTCTCCTTTCCCCCACTAATGTACTAAACACTTTTTTTTGTTGTTGTTCTTTTTTTTTCTCTTGGTTCTGTTCTCAAGAGCTTCAAAGGGAACTAAGCACAGCTATCAATTATGCTCATTTCCCCATTGAAAACAGAGGGCAGAGAAAACATGAGTGGAGGTCTCCCTTGAGACAGAACTATGCACCTGGATTATGAGCCTAATGAGAATATATGAATGTAGCAGAGCATAAAAAGTCATATCATTGAGTGAAAAGCAGGGGTTCATGAGTTTAGAAAGTAGAGCATAGCATAATCTCACAAGTATTTCAGATGATGGTTTTCTATTTTTTTCATCCTACTCAGATTTTTTTTCCGTAAACATGCAATCAAATGAAAGCAAGATAAAATGATGTTTCCTGATCTTTTTTGCCTTTTAAATTATATAGGTTTCAACTTTGAAGGTTTGAGGTTTTTGGCATTTATATATTTTCTCCAAGAACTATGTCTCAGGGGGTCATAACCCTCTATATCTATATTAATTTTCTTTTTCTTTTGGAATTCATGCTTCCACAACCCTGATAGTAATTTAACATATTTTTATGTAGTTCTAGTATTGCTTGTTCTCTAGAGTTCAAATCTTAGCCAACAGCTTGCTGTGATCCTAATGAAAATCTGTATCTGTCACTCTGCAAAAATTGCCTAAAATGGTACTTCAAAAACTAATACTTCAGCTTGCAGAAAATATGCAAATAGAGATCCTAAATGTAATATGCCATAATTTTAATGAAATCAGCTGCTCAGCACTTACATTTATGGAAATAAATACATATTAAAAATGTGCACTGGCTTGCTAGGCTAATTTGTGATGTTCTTTCTGCTGCACTCAGTCACTGAAAATTCATGTCTCAAATCTATGAGGTGGATCAGAACTTAATGAAATAAAGTTACAGTTTTTTTGCATTCTGGATTGTACAGACTTGATGAGAAAGTTTATTTCTGTATATGTCTGGAGATTATAGAAATAAACTGAAAAGGCAAATGCTAGGTTAAGATAAATGTCAGAAGGACATTTGATTATAGAAATATTATTATATACATTTCTTTTAGTTCATTAGTATCTATCAGACATGAACTTATACATGACACAGAATAAAGGAAAAAAATCCTTAGAAAATGAATTAGGGTTTTTTAAGAAAATATATGAAAATATATACAGCAGTGTCTTCCTTAGTTAATTTTAAGTTGCACAATAACATTACTATGATTTTTTCTAAAAATTGAGCTTTAATTTTACTCAATGCAGAATCAATGTAAATATGCAACAAATACAAATTAATACTGCTAACTATGTTTAAAAAATTAAATCCTGTGTTAAAAAAAGCAAATATATGAAAGTCAAAGTACACAAACTGGAACTCTAGAGCTGACTGGAAAAAAATTATTGGGGTGAATTTTCTTGCGTCTCTGTGACCTACAATATAACACATAATCCAGTTCTGTCACTGCCAAGTTATCTGGTAGGAATGCTCCTGAATTACTGTAAATAGCTTGCCATTCCCAATAGAGACAGGTGCAATTCAGTCTAAAATGCAGGCTTGTTCTTCTTATCCTACAAGAATTGAGTATCATATACAGCGATACCTTCTGAACAATAATAGTCTTTTCTTCCTCTGAAACACCATAAAAATTATACTCATAGTGACTTTTCAAACTAACGAAGAAAGGGTGCGTTCTGTTCATTTGAGACAGAGATAATTTAAATACCAAATGCTTTGTTACAAATACATCTCATATTGCTGTTGTTATTTTAATTTGTTTAACTGTTTTAGCATTTAGAATATTTATTCATAGTCTGACATGTCTTTATGCTAAGTACTGTGTAAATACAAGTTGTAAGCAGTCCTTGCTCAAAAATGTTTCTTTCATGGCAGTGAAACTAAGGAGACGAAGTGTGGTTGAACATCCAGATCAGGGGCCTCAGTGATTCAAACCCAAGGACTTGACAAGCTTCTTGCAAGTGTCACAGAAAAGAAGATATTTGGTGGAGGTTTCTAAAAATCTAATTTCTACAGCATGGCAGTTGTATATGGGAATATTTCCTTAAATATGCAGGACAGCCTGGGAGGAACTATACATATATTTGTTCCAAAATGTCCTCAAGTAAACAATAAGAAGTTACAGCAGTGACTATCAGTCTGAACAATAAATGAGAAATGGAAAACAGATAAGTAGCATAGACTTGATTTTAGATGAAAGGTGTAGTTATTGAATGGATGAATAATTATGAATTATATACTCAAAGTTACAGTCTGGCAAGATGAACCTGGCTATTTCCATATGGACTCTAAGTGGGGATAGTTTGCCTTTGGTAGGATCTAAATGAAAGAAATTACAAAGCTAAAGAGAGAAAGGAAAAAGGAGAGAAGATTGATTTCAGCTAATTTTAGGCTTCTGCAGCATGAATATTTACATAGGAGCTAGTCCTCCAAGATACAGGAACTTTTGGGGAAAAATGTAAAAAAAATTGATTGGATGTCTATTTTTGCAAAATTTCCACTCTATAACAGCAATTTTTCTACACTGTATAAGGAGAAATCCAAAAAAAGAGCACAGATGCAAATGTTTCTACTGCATATAGGTGATTGAAATCAGTCAAATAGCATCCAAAAAGATTATATTATAGGGAGTAGAGACAAATGGAATAGCTCTGTATTAAAGGTGGTGTACAAAACGAAGACACACTATTAAAATATAACCTATACCTGAGGACCTAGAGAGCATATCTGAGTCAGGTATGATGTATGACACACACAGACACTTCCTCTGGTACAGACATTAAGGAAGGAAGAGCAAAAGCACTTTCAGATTTCCTTAATAGATCTGTTTGATGAGTTGACCTAGATGAGGTGACTAGATAATCACCAGGTAGTACTGGAGAAACATGTCAGAATTTTGTCTTAGACAGAAAGATGTTTCTCTGCTGTGAAGTGACAGATTGGTGTATTCTGGTTGAATTAGTATGGATAAGATTAACCGTGTTTGGATGATGAAGAAGGAAGGACCACTGGCATATACATGAACATACGCAGAGAGGAGAATAAGGTATGAAGAGCCACTCTCTCCAAGACATGGCAACTGAGGTTTAGGAGGGAACAGTCACCATAGAAAAAGAGAACAGTGTTTTAAGAAAACAAGCATGGCAATGTTGAAGATGGATGACTGTTGGTGGCAGTCAGAGCAGGGAATGAGGTTGGTTCTGGTATTTGCCATTGGAAATGAGAAAGGTAATAGAGCTTTTATACAGAGCAGCTCACAGCAGCCACACATGAACAGGTTTTTGATTGAAATGAGAATTAAATTAGCTTTGCACTAAAAAATAAAAAACCTCAAAGGAAATGGATAAGAAGACTGGTGCAATTGCAAGTATGTGTTTGAACATATTTTTTTTCTCTTTACAAGAATAGAAAAGTGTAGAACTTGTTTGTAACGTGAGACAAGAAGCAGAGGTCAAAATGCTCAGAAGTGTCACAATGTGAGGTAAGGAGACTGTATGAGACTCTTTAGGCCACTTTGTGGAGGAAAGGAGAACAGAAGCTCCCTCATCCTTAACATTGAAGAAACATGAGAGAGTGAATAGAGAAAAAAAAAAAAGGAAAAAAATAAATAGACTCACACTTTATCTCTTTTCAATAGAAATTGGCAAGACACTCTTAGGAGAGAAAAATAGGGGCAGAAGGAGGTTGTGACAAATTGACAAATGAGTTGAAGAAAATAGAAGCAGTGATTTTAGATATGGAAATCAATTAATTTGCAGGAGCTGATTTATTTTAGAAAGAAAATGTTAGTACTGACTGAAGAATGTAACAAATGTGTAAGGAAGCAAACCTCCACCAAGAAATTCCTCCAGCAATTTTCATTCCATCAGTGGAGAAACTAGATTCTGATGGTTTTGCTGGGTGAATAGTTCCATAAGGCATTTGGGCAAAATGATGGGCCATCCAAAATTTTTATTCCATCTGTCTGCATGCTCTTCACAAATTAATACACCAAAGCCATCTAATGGACTGTGAGCATGAAAAGGATGGTTGGTTCTGGGTTTTCTTAATTTAACTGTTAGATTTTTTAAATCTTTTGTTATATTGGAAGTCAGTCAGTCTTTTTCATGCAAAATTTTGTCTATTTGTCAGGTTTTCAATTTTTTTTTAATCTCACTTTACTTCTAGAACCTCCTGAGCTGAGCATAGGCATCTTCTTCATGAGAGCATCACCCCCCTCCCTGATGGATCCAGTTTCATCTCATTCAGGGTGTAATAACCAGAGTGTCATTGTTTAAACCCAGATATCAACTGCTTAGTTGCAATTCATTCACTTCCCCCTCATCCTCCCCTTCTCGTTGGGAAGAGCAAAACTGAGAGCACTCATGGGTTAAGATAAAGACAGTTTAGCAGGTAAAGCAGAAGCTGAATGTACAAACAAAGCTGAACATGGAATTAATTCACCACTTCCCATGGGAGAATGAGAAGGCAGGTGTTCAGCTATTCCTGGGAAAACAGAGCTCCATCATGTCTAATATTTCATGGTAAGACAAATGTTATCACTCTTCATGTCACCCTACTTCCTTCTTCCCATATCCTTATTTGCTGAGTATGATGTCATATGGTATGGAATACCTTTTAAGCCAGTTCAGGTCAGCTGTCCTGGCCATGCTCCCTCCCATCTTCTTACACATCTTTTTGTTGGCAGAGCATGGAAATTGAAAAGTCCTTGACTTAGGGTAAGTACTACTGAGCAACAACAAAAATATCAATGTGTTATCAACATTATTTTCATACTAAATCCCAAAACAGAGCACTGAAGCAGCTCGGAAAAAAATTAACTCTAACTCAGGAAAAACTAGCACACAGGGTAAGGAAAACAGCAGACCTTTTTGCATAGTCACAAGTTTCAACAAAACCCAATATGCTACAGAGATTCTGTGAGCAAACAAATCAGTCAGTTATGCCATGTATTACACTGAAGAGTGGGAAAGAAAGGCAAAGACTTGGTACAGATGGAAGTGACACATGGAACAACTTTGCTGAGGCAAGAGAGCCTGGGTGGAGATGAATTTCTCAAGCTCTACAACAAACAAGAAGAAATCACTCATCAACAGAAAGTCACTGAAGAATACAGCTACAACAGATCCTGGCAGTGAAGCCAGGTGATGGTCATACAAGAGGGTACCAGCAACACAAGAATAACAGATGTCCCAAAGCTGATGTCCTTTTTTGCATATGAAGTGAGGAAATTCAGTTGCAAGCAGAGTAGATAGCAGAGGAGATATAATTAACAAGAATTTTGAACTGTTGTTATTAATGGGAGCACTAGGAATTACCCGTAAAGGAGGGCAGTCTCATGTGATCCACTGTAAACAAAAGCAATAATAATAAATAAATAAAAAGAAACAAATGTGAAGGAGAAGAAAAATAACAAAGTGAGAGGATAGAGAGGTTGAAAATACCAGTTTGGGGTCTCCCAAACCACACATGGGGGCTGGCAAACAGAGGCTGCTAAGCCGTTCACACGTCACCTCTGAGGGTGGATTGAGGGGCCATCAGGTGGCTGCATGTGGTTTGGATGGGTGCACTGGTCACTGGATAGAAGAACTATCAGGATGGCTGAGTCTGGAGAGTGATGGTGTATGGGGTTACATCCAGTTGGTCGCCAGCCACCAGTGAGGTTCCCCAGGACTCAGTAGTGGTGCCAGTCTTGTTTAATATCTTTATTGATGAACTAGACCAGGAGATTGATTGACTGTACCCTCAGTCAGATTGAGGGTGACACTGAGCTGGGCAGGAGTGTTGATCTGCTGGAGGGTGGGAAAGTTCTACAGAGGAATCTGGACAGGTTGGATAGTGGGTTAAAGCCATTTCTATGAAGTACAACAAGGATTGGATTCTGCACGAGGATTGGTTTATGGCAATCCGATATGGTGATACAGGCTGGGGGAAGAGTGTCTGTAAAGTTGATGGGAAAAGGTCTGGGGCTGTTGTCCAACAGTCATCTGGACATGAACCAACAGTATGCCCAGATGGCCAAGAAGAATGCTGGTTTGGATCAAGAATAATGTGGTCAGCAGGACCAGGGAAGTGATTGTCCCTCTATACCGAACACCGGAGAGGATACACCAAAACCCTGTGTTCAGTTCTGGGTCCCTCACTGCACGAAAGACACTGAGGAACTGGACCATGTCCAGAGAAGGGTAGCAAAGCTGGGAGGGATTGGGAACACAAGTTTTATGAGAAGAAGCTGAAGGACACGCTGGAGAAAAGGAGCCTTAGGGGAGACCTTATCAATCTCTGCAATCACCTGAGAAGACATTGTAGCCAGTTGAAGGTTAGTCTTTTCAGAGAAGGATACTCTTTCCCAGGTATCAAGTGATATGATGAGAGGAAATTGCCTCAAATTGCACCCGGAAAGATTTAGATTAGATATTAAGAAAATATTCTCCACTGAGAGGGTGGTCAAGCTTTGGAATAGGCTGCCCAGTGAAAGTATTTGAAAGGCATGTGATTGTGTTCCTCGTAATACAGTTAGTGGTGATCTAAGAGAACTTTTCTACCCTTAATGATTCTATGGTTCTGTAGTTCTATGATTCATTATTCTGGTGAGGAGACAGATCAGGACCAACTGAACAGCAGCCTACAGCAGCTTGAAAGTCAGTTTTTAAGATGTCCAAGCCAATGTCTTTGTGGTGGTGGCAGAAGAAATAAAAAGGGCAGAAACTGTGCTAGGGACATAAGAGAGAAAGAAGACTTCTCCAAAAAGGTTGTTCATCACTGGTAACATGTGTTACCCAGCAAGGTATAAGGGGGAACTTTCTGTCCTTGGATTTTTACCAAGGACTTAACCTAAACAAACCAAATATATATATATATAAAATCAAAACACATGATCAAGTAGTACCTAAAGTAGAAACTCTGGGCTTGACAACCTCCAGAGACTCCTTCCAGCCAAGACTTTTATGAAGTAATATTTCCTCAAATGGAAGAAAGTAAGTCCCCTATACTTAAGTCTGTTGAGATGAACAACAGCTGTAGAAAAAGATTTGTGACAATGACTGCAGTGGCTCTTGAGATTGTACCAGAAATGACAAAAGAAGGTGAAGAGAGATGTAAAATGGGTCATAAAGCTACGTAAGGGATAGATGTGGTGGAATGTGAGGTAAGCATGGGGTGCATGGAGAGTTGTGGTAGATGTCCCTGAGTATAGTTGCAGAAGGAAGGGAACTATCCAATCAATTTTATTTCTTGGGCCTTTAGTTCTTAAAACTGGCCATTATTGCTTCTTTCTTTCCAAATGAGGTACAGAGTCTATCTTTTTCCTTTATGTTTGTGCAGCTCAAACTACATAGGGAATTTGATCTTCTATTTCCTCACTGGAACTTCTTGACGTAAACAATAACCATAATTGTCATTTAGCATAATGATCACAGCCAGTAATTTCTAAATAATTAATAACACTTTGTTTCTTAGATTTTAATATTAAAGACAAGTGCAGAAAGTACATAATGTTCCTTTTCCTGCAAGGAAGAAACTCCTTGATGGGGAAATAGACAACCATGTGAGATTTTATTCAATTTCCTCACTGAAGATGGAAGGATAAAAATAAGAAACCATACTGAGCATGTAACTACTGCACAGTGAAAAATATGTATTTGTTCTTACAGAGGTAGAATTTTTAGAGGACTAGTGTTTTGCCACATGCTTAGTTCAAGGGGATGCAAATAAAATGAAGTTCTTATCATTACTGATTTGGGGAAAGGCCACAGAAGCAATTTATGCGTGGACAAACAACTGAAAGGTGAGACAGATTGCTGTGTTGTTTATGGTTTCAGTTTCTCTGGAAGCAGAATGCACTACCACACAGGAATCAGATTCTAAGTTTCTATTTTGCACCTGTCCCACCACATGCTGATTCTGCAAAACTTCACTCACAAATGTTTGTTCTGATTTTATAGGCAGCTTTTTTAAGATCAGTGGAACTGTTTGAGTTACAATAATTTATGTGAATAGGTGTTTGCAAGATCAATTCTAAATCACAAGGGGCAGCATCCCAAAACAGCCTCCACCTTCTCTGCAAAGTAAAAAGAGATTCAGGTGAGATTTAGATGTTAGAACCAATAGGACTATATCTATACTAGCAAACTAAACAGAGCCTAGGGCTTTCTTTGACACTGAAGCCAACTGGCACATCCTTACTATTAAGCTCTCTTGCCATCAAAAACAAGCTAACAACATTCAAACTGCCTGTTGGGAATGATTCCCACTTTGTGCTAATTTCCAATGCATGCCTGAGAATTATTTTCAAGCACACTAGTTGGAACACAGTGATATTGTGCCAGAGACTGTAGTATCGTTTTAAGAATATGAATGATCATTTTTTCTGTATCTGTGCTTGTGCTCTGACATGAATCTACCAGTATAAATAAAAGGCTCTCAGGCATTTAATAAATGGGCAAAAGTGGGTTTGAGTTATTTATCTTCAATCTTATCTCACAAATGTTCTCCTGTTCCCCTCATCCCCTTCTTCCCAAATATCCCTGTAACTGTTAGCATCTAACGTTGCCATATGTTCATGCTTGACATTTAAGTTGTTACATATTTGGAATTCCACACTGTATGCATATAAAATACAGTCCATCTCTCCTGCCTCCATCCACTGGAAACCAGAAATTAGGAATTTCTTTATAAAAGCCATCTGCACAGATACTAGCAAGATAGAGCTTTCCAAAAATCTCAATTTTTCTAATGCATCACCAAAGGATATAGTTGTGTTACAACCCTTTTGTCTATAGAGGTTTGGGAAATGAACTGGATTCAGTTCTTACTTCAGATGTAGGGAATTCAAATCTCCTGCATCCACCTCCCAGAAGCTTTCCCTAGCTGATGAGACAGAATTCTGGAAGAGAAAGACACTTGCTATTTTTCCCATTGAACTTGTGCTACTTTGCAGCAAGAAATACAAGATTTAATAGACTGGTGTCATGCCACAAGAGAAAACCCAGAGGTTAATTAGGACTGGAAGTGCTGAGATCTCTCTCTGCTCCAGATACTGTTTAGATGGTGTATCTGATGTAAAATGCATTTCATTGCAGGGCTCAGATACTCTGAATTTTGTGAAAGGAAATGGATGAGAAGCCCATTTTAAAATAAGCACCATTGCAGTTGCCTTCTGAGAGAAACCAGAAGTGCTGGTTTGATCAGCTCTGTTCTGATCATGCCTCTTTACAGAATAACAATTTCACAAGTGTGCCAAAGGCCAGAATTATTTTCTTTTACTCTTGGGAGAGCTGTAAAAAGACAGATGAAGCAAAAGTTGCTAGATAATGCTAATTTGAAAAATCCTGCATCAGTCAATCAGGCTTTGTTTCATTGGTTGGTGGCATTTTGTTGGGAAGGCCTTAACACTTCTAAAAAAAGAAAAAAAGAAAAAAAAATAGAGTGAATTTAGAGAAAGTATGTACCAGTGTAAGAAGTCTAACAAGGCCAGGAACAGTCTTTAGAACTGATATTAGCTGCCCCATATGAAATGCCCCATGTCCATACTTCAAAATTTTCCTGTCTTCTAGAATACTGCAGCTGCTTCCAAACTCTCTACTGGGAGCTGCTAGTGGGCTGTCCTAACTCCTGTACTGTGCCCGAACACTGCCTGGAAGAGTGATACTTGGCATGTGCCAAAGGGTTGCTGGGGACAATTCTGACTATATACCTCTGTAAGTGATCAAAATTGAGTGACAGAGATGGCTTCCTGGCACAAAGTAAATGGCTCTTCCATTAACCAGTATGCAGACATAGCTATTGATTCAAATGCTCCTTTCTTCCCTTTTCCTAGGGAAATCTGAGCCAACACTGTTGAGAATTGACCCCAGCCCTTCAATGGGTTTCAAATGAGTGGAAATCCAATCCCACGGGCAGAGGAATCGAACTCACTTAACAGAGACTCCTCCAAAGTTGCAAAGGTCTTCCCATGAGTTCTCCCTCATCCAGGAAGAACAGATATCATTTACAGTTATTCAAAAGGCAATTATTTCTTAAATTCTGCTTGAGGCAAACTTGTTGCCTGACATGACTGGTAATCCAGATTATGAAGTCATGATGGATGAAACTTGGAATTCTGGAACATTCAACGCATAGGATGTTAGCCTAGTGAGCCTCTTATGCAGTATCCAGAGATCTAGAGGAAAGCAATCCCAAAAAGGCCCTGGCAGCCATTCTGTGAGTTGACTAGGGAATTTTTCTAAACCTTCCATGCCATTTAAATCTCTGTGTCTAATACCATATTTTATCATCCCAGACCCCTCAAGAACCATCAAAATTTTACTTGTCTCTTTCCTGAATTTATATTTCTTTCTAGGCAATTTCTGTGCCTTTCTTCTTCCTAGTGAACTGTAAGTAAGACACACATTTCAGGACACAGCCAGGACAAAATCTGTGGTCATCAAGGTTGTGTGCATGTCTGTCCCATTACTGTGTGTCAGGTGATCCTGTTTCCTTTGGCCTGTGCAGGTTCTGCTTCAGTTTTCTACAACACTTATTCTGTGGACATCTTGTGTATGGCTATAGGTTTTTTGTGGAAAAGGAGCTGCAGCCTTACCATCTGAGAGACCCCTGCACAGCGCAGCATTTTCTTCTGTATTCAGGCCTCCAAAGAAGCTGAAGAAACCTTTCCCAGAACTCTACCATTATGGGTATTCCCTCAGAATACCCAAGAGCATTTGAGAGCCAAAATTCCTTATAAAAACACACCACACAAAAGTCTAAGCCAATGTAGTTTTACCTAAACCAAAAAATAATGCATAGGTAAAATACTATTTTACAATACATTTTTCACCAAGTCTTTCCTTAAATTCTAGACTGCTTTGTTTAGTGTAGAGAGTGAGGTAGTCATAACTTATTATTTCCTTTTTTACATATGTTGACTCATCTTTCTAACATGCCATTGACACTGCTATGCAAATTTACAGGACAAATATGCTTTATTTCACTTGTCTTGCAGTTAAGTCAGACTGTTCTTCTGAAAGCACACTATGGTCCTATCATCTTCACTTCTGTCTAAACTTTGCCATTATTTCACTTAGCTGCATTCTTTAATGCAAATCATACCCCAAGAAAATTTATTTTCTGGCAACAAATTTGTTCAAAATGGTAGTTTTTTCTTAGTGCAAGTATTGCTGACACAGTTGTCTGATGGCTACAATTTATCACTGCTTTATCATCTGTCTGTGATGCAGATGTCAGAATAGTTACAGTTGCAGCAGCTTCAATATGAACTGATATTTTGTGATATGAGTGCCCCCCAAAAAACGTGGAACTTCATGTACATGCACCAAGCTAGCAAATACAAATGCCCCTCATTTCAATTCTCTTCTCATGCTAGAATATATTTATTCATTTAGACAAATATCTTCTGTCAGCATCATAAAACATGAATGAGAACTCCTAAATAAAAAGACTCACAGGAATTCCCTTTGTGGGTAATTCTTGTTATGTTTCTGTTCTAAAGACTACATTTTTACTTTTATAAATTAAAATACACGGTTGATAATGAAATAGAAAATTAAGTGGAAAACAAATATGAGTTGTCCATGGACTCGGTTTTTAAAGAAATTTTGTAATAAGTCAGTCCTGTGTAATAATTTCAGTATGGTCAATTTACTCTTCAGTTTCACTAGTCTGGTGGCATGCTAACAAGCCACAAAAGCGCCCCGATATCCTCCATGCTATTTTCCAGAAATTCTTAAAGAGAAGGATTATGAGAATTGATGAAATCAAACAAGGGAAACCATTAACTGAAAAAAGGGAGCTACATACTACTAATTCTATGCTTCCTTATTAATACATCAAGGAACACAGAAGAAAGCAAACTGTGGATATTGAGCCCTAATCCTGGTGCTGAAGATATATTCACACAGTGTTAAAAAGTCTGAAAAACTGCTGGATAATGACAATACCAACTTTTCTTTTTATTTTTGTCAGGTTTTCACACTGAACTGCCCACAATGAATAAGGTTTCCTGAGTACTAAAGTAATTTGGTATTGAATGAACAACCTTAATTGTTGCTAATAACTGAAAGGATGGCTTTTGGCCCTTCCAGCAATTTGTAATGAAGGGAAAAGAAACATAAAACTCAGAATAACTTTTCAGCAATTTCTCAGTCAGACAGAATGGTTAAGAATGTATATCAATCCCTTCCTCCATTATTCATTAATGCCTATTTAGAGCTCAACATTTCTAACTAAGCGATTTCCTTTGTCCTCACTGCTGATCAAAATTTGGAAGGTTTTGGAGGAAAGGACCTTTGGGAAAAAAACTAGAGAAGGAAAGGGTGGCAAGGTCTCCCAGTGGGAAATTACCTTTTATGTGTGTGTGACTGCGTTTAGGTGTGAATGAGAGAAAGCAGCCTAAGACGGACTAGTGATAGTCAATAAGAGGAACTCATGGTTGATGGGCAGATAGCAGAGCAAGAGGACATATACTCATCAGCATCCAACAACCTAGAGGATAAAGAAGCCCTTTGTCACTGGTAGATCTGACACTTGACTTGGTGTATGGCTAAACACAGTGTGATGACCACAGAACTGGTTGCAGTCAGCACTTAAAACCCTGCAGCTGTGGAAACAGTAAATTGATACCCTTGACCCTTGTGGGATTCAGTAACATTGCTGTAACTGTTGTACTTCCAATGGAGCTCAGCAATTAAAAAGAAAGGGTTTTCAGGATCATTTCCTGTCATCTAGCAGAACTCTGCTTTTTCCCTTACTTTCCCTTCCCTTCCCTTCCCTTCCTTTCCCTTCCCTACCCGAAACCTTCCCTTCCCTTCCCTTCCCTTCCCTTCCCTTCC
>JAHLSL010013017.1:0-26054 GCA_025920805.1 Petroica traversi
CCGAAACCTTCCCTAAACCTTCCCAAAACATTTTCAAATCCTTCCCGAAACTTTCCCGAAATCTTCCCGTCCCCTCTCCTCTTCTCTTCTCCCCGTCTCTCGTCTCCTGTCTCCTCCCCCCCCTTGTCTCGAAACCTTCCAGAAACCTTCTCTTCCTGAAATCTTCCCAAAATCTTCCCCTTTCCTGTCTCGTTTCTCTTCCACATCCCTTTCTATTCCTGTTCTCCATTCTCTTCTTTTTCCTTTTCATTTTTTTGTTACTTTTCCTTTTCTTCCAGGCCATCTCAAGCCTGGCGGGGACACTGCCACCACAAGTTAGGGTTTTTGTTGAGGTTTTAGTCTGCAGCAGGAAGGGATCTTGCCTTCACTTATACAGATGATCTGTGCAGTTATTTCCAGATGCTTCTCTCCCTTTGTATTTTTCGGGGGAGGAGAGGCAGGATCAGAATTTCTTCTGTGAAATATTTGTACTGAGGTAAATGTTTAGAAAACACTTAAGGTTTAAAAAGCTATTTAAAGTTGACCTGCGGCTGTGGTGGGTTACTGTAGTACTCATTAATGTAGCTAATTATGAGGACGTGGAGGCAAACATTTAAATCCTTTGCAAAACATAACACACACCACAAAAAGCACAGAAAAACAAACAAAAATTCACTTCTACAATTGAACTTCCTGCAATGCCCACCAGTTCACTGCATGGGTCTGCAAAACAGGGAAAGGACCAAGAACGTTTTCCTCGGAAAAATCCATATTGTATTTGTAGGAAAAAATCCCTGTCTACGGGGGTGATCTGCAAGCTGTAGTGTGCACAGGACAATTTTTCAGCTGCTGGATTTGACAGAGGTCTGGGAAGACCCAGGCTGGTGGGAAAAGGGATTTGGACAAGGACATTTCCACTGGCAAGTTAACAAAGCTGTCAGTGATGAAGAATCTCTGTCCTTGGTGCAGCCACAGGTGAGTCCTCTGCCAGGGACAAACCACAGAGACATCGGCAGTTACAAACCAATTAAGTATGGAGGAAAAGTGTGGCAAAAAAAAAGAAATAAAAATTTGAGGAATGCATAAGGGAAAACTCAGGCTTGAGTCATTGGAAGTCTTTCAGCAGCTTGTAAGATTTTAAAATGGACTTAGTTTCTACTAGGGTGTGTGTTCATTCACTGTGTGCAGAAGAAGACAACTGTGACAAACAACACCCAAATGGACAATTTGAAACACTGTCCTCATTCATCTCTTCTACAAAGTGTGGCATTTCCTTGTATTTTATTAATTTTTAAACCTGTTCTGGTCGACTTCTGGAAGAATGTAACAATAATTTTGTCTATTTAAGTGTATTAATCCTTGTGTAGGGAAGAAATTACAGTTTGCATTGTTTTACATGTTGAAATTTCTGCCACTTAAACAAAACATTAAGTATAGAACATTTTTCTTGCAAAGTATAGAATTGGAGAATGTGATGCACATAGTTAAATTTTGTCTATAAAATAAAAATACATTTATTTTATTCACCCGTGACTGATATTATTATTATTAAATGCTAGCTTTTGGGTTGGGTTGGGTTGGGTTGTTTATTTTTTACAAGATGCCTTGGAAAAAACCTCAAGTATATTATGTTTTCCTGATGAACCCCTCAGTGAATTTGCAGCTGTCTCCTCAGCTATTCTGTAAAGAGAACTTCTCTCAGGCAGATAAGATTAAAATTATATAGGAATGACATGAGTCAAAATGAACCTGGCACTCAGAAAGAGTCTGCTGTTAAGACCTGTCAGAAGGCACAACAAGTGTTGCCTCATTTTGGTAATAAGATCTTGCAAAATGTGTTGTATTTTGATAACAAGAAGATGGGGGAATCCATCACCTCGCAGGGTGCTGAAGAAGGGCAACGAGTTTCCCCTCTACCTCACTGTTTATTGTCACCTGCTCTAGCCCCAAACACCTCCCAAAAGCTGCATTTGTACAGCTGCTCCTGGACTCAGAGAAATTTAATTTACAGAGGGCATTCCACCGTCCTCCTTTGGGGAGAGTCTCCACTCACAGGCATCAGCAATGAGGAGAATGAACAAACACTTCACACACAGGCTCCACACCTGCATTTTGTCAGGTTTTCATTACCTACACACCTCCCCAAAACATGTTTCATTTATTCATAGGTGCTAATGAATAAAGGAAATGCTCTTTGCATTAACACGGTGATGGCAGAGTCAGGCACAGAGACTCTCTCTTCTCCCACCTATCCATATCTTTACCTTTTTTTCCTTATTTAGGATAAAATCCAGGCCAGGTTCCCAAATTCCCCACAGCAGTATAACTTTACTTTATGGGCCCATAAATCCCAGATTAGCAAAATAAATAAATGAACAGTGTTCTGCTGCAATGCTACAGTTTGAGAAATTCTGGGTAAAATCTAGAGAAGATGCAAGATTTAGGAAGTTTGTGTCAAACATAACTGTGGGAGAAAGGGCTCCATTTTAGTCTCACTTCATCACGTTCTTCCTGTTGATTCATTGATTCCTTTCTCCTCACAGTAGGAATGTCAGTGTCATGTTAATGCCTTTTTCACCACCATTTAGAAAGTCAATTTGTCAGAGCATTGAAAAAGGCCAATTTAAACTTTCAGCTACTGCTGAAAAATATTCCTCTTTATAAAGAACTCTAACTCAAGTTTCTCTGAAAGCCAGAATTGGTTTTAATAGAAACTAATTGAAAATGTACTTAAAAAGTTAAGGTTATGGATAACTGGGAAAACCCGAATTATTTTTTCTTTTACGTCTTTCTTTTTCTCTCTCCTTTTATGCTATTTCTTGGAAATGCCTGATTTTGTTCCAAAGACTTTTCCAAGCAGACAGTCCTGCAAGAAACCCAGAGTGATTCACATTATTTGACACCTGGCCAGACCTTCTGCTTCCCAGTGCAAGGCCCATGATATCCATGGGATTTAATCTAAAATAAAAAGCAGTGGGTCATGCCAAGGCTGAAAAGTCAAAGGTGATAAAAGACCACTCACAGCAAGATTAGCCTTGTTATTTTGGGGGCACCAGCAGGAAGGACATGCTTGAGCTGGTTCTAAAAGTAGCTATGGCTACCCATGTGTGCTTATCTTTTCTCAGTTAGATAACTGAGCAACTTGCATTTAAAGAAAATAATAAAAAGAACAGAAAAAAGAAAAAGACAGTAGAGATGAGGTTAAAATTTTGCATGACAGACTGAATTTTCTCAAAATTATTCCATTCAAACACGAGGAGTTGTAACTTATGCTACAAACTAAAGTGAGACATTGTGTCTGTCATCATCTCCAGGAAAACATAATTTATGTTATTTTTGCTGTCAACTGTGAAGTTCCTGTATATTCCCTGAGAATCCTGCCAATCTTTTGGAAGTCAGCCAGTTTGGGGCTCTTTAACAGATGGGAGATAAATCAGTACAGGATAGCTCATCTCCATCTTGCGGGAAATAATCTAGTTTGTGGATCTCCCCCTCTATCAACCTGCACAAAGTCAGCACCAGAGAACCTCAGGGCTTTATGTTTTTACTTTCTAAGGAAAAAGAGGATACATAGGAAGCTGCTTTGAAGAATATTGTGGATATGCATTTGTATTTATGTGTGAACACCCATATTCACCTGCACAGCCAACCCACACACCTGATATTGGTACATCCATAATTTTATAGGTGTTAGAGGAGGTGAGGACAGGAGTTGGCACAGCTGACAACTCCTCCAGCATTCCTTTGAACATGCAGAGCATGTCAACACCCTCAGATATTGCTGTGAATTACTATGGTAAATTTAATATGAAGCATCCCTCCCCATTTTACTGCACAGCTCCTGGGCCACCCAACAGAAGGAATCTCTGTGAACCACTCAGGAGTTTCTGAAAAGGCTGCTCAAGAGAAACCAGAAGGGATAGCAACATTTCAGGATGTCAGAGAAATATCTCTAAAATCTACTTACATTCTTTGCTGAGACTAGTGGTCCCCCAGATGCTAAATGCCACACACTACTTTCATTAGGGAATTGAGATATTTAGCAAGAAAAACACAAGACTGAAACAGAGGAACTTTGGGGGGATGTTGCTATGTTACAGTGATTCCTCTGAGAAACCTTTGCAGTGGAGGCAAACTGCAGAGCTGGTGCACTCCAAAGCCAGCACATAATTTGGTCATCTTTTCCTGTTACAGAAGATTTCCCAGCAGTGGACTTGCTTGTGTAAAACCAGGTCTGTGGGGGAGAATCCTGGGAGTCAGGGAAACGTGCAGCCCCGTGAGCATCCAGGGTCTGCAAGGTGAACCAAAATCTCTCTCCCACAGCACAGACCCTGCCTGCCATGAGCCTTTTTGAAGAATTGGAAACTCAGGTCCTCAAGGAATTCAAATTCATTGTTTTGAGAGTGTAGGCCAATTATTTTTTGTGCAAAGTGTGTCTAAAACCAATTAAGCAAATTGCCATTTCGAATGAGAATTAGCAAGAAACACATTTTCTAAGCAATCTCAAATTAGTCTAAAGCAGGAATCCAACCTGTCATATCTAGGACAGCAGGGAGACACTTTCATCTGTCTTGCTGACTTATTCCATTGACAGGACACTGGAAAGTTTCAGGTAAACCTGAACAAATGACATTTCAGTAATATCTTTAATATTTTCAGTAAAAAAACCCTAGATACAAGTGTGCATGTCATCTGTGACTACAAATCAGGGCATTTATAATAAAGAACATCTATAGCTTTTAATGTTGTGATAATGTTTTTGAAAACTAAGTTTATATCCTCATGAGTACACTCATTTCTGTCTGGGACCATTCCTGGACACAGAAGACCAGTTAACTATGCCAGCATTTCATAAGGTCAGTCCCTGGCACAGCTTTGGCCTCTGCTGACCACCAGGTCCCTCTGTAATTCCTGGGCATGACATGGCAGCAACAAAACTCAAAGAACCTCTATGAGCTGGCAATTTTCTTTAAAAACCTTGTTCTGGAAACAAAGAGGGCTCATGATAATCAGCCATGGCCTCTGGGGTGCCCGTTCATGTCACTGGCAAAGATACTTCAAAATGTATTGAGTTTTCTAATCTAGACATGGCCTTGATTTCCAACTCTGCAGTGTTGAAAGGAACATCAGTATGTCTGCTCCACCCCAAAACCCTTACTGATTTAATTTATTTACAAAATGTTTGGGGAATTTTTTTGAACACCAACAGGAACTTCAGCTATTTTTTTCATACTGAAGAGACTGAGCACAGAGCACCAGGTGGAAGATTCAGAAAAAAAGCACTCCTTGGTGGACATTTGAATGGTGGACCTTTGTTTTTCAGAGGCTGCACATGGATAGGTGCAGACAGGAAACATCAAGGTTCCTCTGAACCCTGAAGACTAAAGGATGGGTTACAGAGAGATGATGTACTCAAAAAAAAACCCCACTCAAACACTCTATGTGCTCTCTGCCATGGTGCACATGAAAAGGAGGTGGTGGGAGTGCCGCAGTGCAATAGAACCCTGTCCCAATTCTTCCTGCTCTCCCTGGAAGTATGTGACAGGAATAAAGGCAGAGGGAGCGAAGGGACAATGTCTGATACACCTCAGAGAAAGGGCAAGTGAATTAAAAGTTTCATTTCACACAAAAATAATGTACTTCTCCCTTAAAAATGAATAACAAGACTCTTGTGTACTTTGTATCACCTGCTGTAAGTTTGTACCATGTCCTGGAAAAAAACATACTGTTCCAATAGTTGTGGAAATCAAAGGTAAAAAATAGTGAACAAACCAAAAACCCTAGCAAAACAATATTCAATGAGAAAATAAAATCTACAGAGAGATAGATACCAAACCTATTTGCAATTAAAAAAAAAACCAAACAACAAAACAACTACAACAACAACCACAACAAAAAAATCAAAACAGAGAAAAACAACCCCCAAAGAAAAAGATTTGTTAGGTTGTTATTTTTAAATTTTTTTGTTTGTTTTTTGGTTTTTTTGTTAAGGAATCTTGTGAGAATTAACAGTTGTAATAAAATCACTTTGTTAACACCCCTCATCTCTGATATGACAAACAGCAAATACAACTTTAAATCTTCTGTAGCCAACTTCATACATCATTGTTGTGCTGCTCTCCAAGCATCATAGCTAGAAAAACTGTACAGTCAATTGTGCTGACAAGGGGTGTAAAAAAGATCTTAAGGATAAGACAAAGATTCTAGAGGTTTTACAGCTAACATTACATTAACTATATGGAGATCTTACTGCAGACTTTCATATTAGAGAAGGCTTACAAGAAACATGGAAAGAGGGAGGGATTGCCACCTTTACATATAAGTTTTGCAAACTCAAACAGGATGTTGTTCTTGACTCTTATATTTATTTCCTTCATTGCAAACTCACATACATCTGTGTGATATTACATAAAAACTTAAACAAAAGTTTTCTCCAAACCCCGTACATTTCCAACACAGTAAAAAACACCAACCTGAAAACCCCAAAACAAATTTAGACAAACAAATAAAAGGCAGAATGATTTCTGCCTCCAAAAATTAAAACACAGCTGTGAGTGGCCAGATGAGAGAACTGACTTTTGATTTATCTATGAAAATGCTACTTACAAGCCTTTGAAGAAGCTGTGTATGCATGTGAAAGGTTGACACAGGAGTTGGTGCTATGTAAAAAACTCCAAAGCTTCAGATGTTGTAGGCAAAAAAAAAAACAAACAGAAGCACTTTGATCATCACTCAAAGGGCAGTAGGTACAGCTGGGATCAGAACAAATCGATGAGCTGCTGGGAATAGTGGTGAGCACAAAGTGACTGGAGAAAAAGTGTCCTGGCTTGCTGAAATGCTTATAATTACAGAAAGTAAGTTTTCAGACGCCCTATGTGGGTTTTTTTGGCATCACAAACAAGGAGTTTTAAGGAGGCATTGGAAAAAAGAATGATGTGGCTTTTTTTTTCCTCTCAGAGAGGCACCAGGAATTTCATGCCTGGATGCACAGAAGGGCTTCTCTGGAGGCAAAGGAGGCTTTACAGCCACAGATTGACAGGTGAGACACCCTGCGCTCTAGACCAGGTGGGGATGTGCCACACAGGGTTTCTGGAAGCTCCAACATTTACATCTTTACAGGCGTAATTGGTAAAAAGTGAGACAAAAGGGGTGAAATAGACCAGTTAACAAGCAAGGAAAACCTCTTAACAGTGGCAGCCCAATCAGATATGGACAGTCCACTCCTGCATTTCTTGTGGTTATTAAATATATCATAGTAATTCACCTAGGAGCTCAAGGGACAGCCTTAGAAAACCCTGGCTCTGTGGAGAGAGTTCCATTTTAAAGGGCAGAATCTGAAAGACTTAAGTGTCAAAAGCATCACTTCATAAGAAAATCCTTAAAATACTCCAGGGTAGCATTGCTCATGTCATTTCTACAGGAAAACTGGCAAGACAGCCTGGTTTTAAGTTTATTAATTGTTCTTTGGAACAATTAATGGAATTGCTGTTTCTGTTAGATTTTCTCTAAGGGAAAGGCAAGGAATGAGTTGATCCCAGACAAACAAAGAGCTTTGGAATAACAAACAGTCTTCAAATAAAGATTGAAGGCTCTTTGAGGTAATTAGTTGTGGTAAGTTTTTTAAAGTGATTAATGAATAGTGAAAAGACATAATGGACAATAAAATACATTGAAGCAGCAGACTAAGACTAACACTAACATCCAATGAAACTAGTGGGGAAATACATTCTATTTAAAACTGATAAGGAACCAAAATAATAAAAAACAAACCAAAATTTTCCACTCCATTTATCGTTTTTGTCCAACAGATGTCAAAACTAACTTGATGAAAAAGTACCGAGAACCAGTATTAAAACCTGTCTCACAACACAACAATGCTCTTTAAATGAGAGTTGAAGTCAGGATTTTCCAGGATTTGGGGTTTTGGTTCCTCTGCCGAGGTTGTCCTGCTCCTGGACTCATTACTCCCATCTCTCTCAGAGAAAGAGTCCCTGCTGATACCTGCAGTAGGATTTCCAATACATTTTTTTTATTATTCCAAGGAGAAAAAGTTCTGTGTCACTGTAGCAGATTCTTTGGTCCACCTACTCTGAATTTGCAGCACACCTCAAGAGCAGGCACAACTCCAGCACTTTCATAACAGTGAAATAAGTAAACACATAGCCATGGTGGATTTAGAAACAAATCACCAACTTTGGTGAAGGAAAGCTAAAATATCAGTGACTTACAAATCTGACCAAACTCCTGGGAAAATCTATTTCTATGTCAGAAATTGTCTCCTATCTGCTGCCATGAAAGGGATCAAATATGAGAAGGCAGAGCCAGGAGATCCCCACTGTTATTAATATCAGATAGTAATAGGGCACAATTACAAACTGTAGCCTCCTCCTTTACACCTCCAAAATCTATCCTGGGAAGGAAAGTTCCGAGACTTTTATAGATAGGATTTTGTAGGCACATACTGTACTGATTTTGCCATTTGCAGAGAAACTGTGTCTCACCCTGAAAGACCTGGTTATCAGGCTGTAATTCACTGGTTTCCTCTCCCCATTTGCCTTGGCCACATGACATCTTTCAGTAAATTGTGATTAATGATGGTAGTGACTGACAAAACAAAACAAAAAATAAATCTGGATGTGTATAGTTCTGGGTAGGTTTGATGTTCTTGCAGAAGATGGAGGGTTTTCTTTGTGAGAGCCCAATCCTTACAGTAGTTGTGTCAGACCAATGTGAGGAAGATGAACTAATATTGATGATATTCTGTAAAATGGTAATCTTCAATAAAACCTTAAGGAGAAATATATTTCCTGTTAGCCTCTGACACTTGCTTACACTGAGTACACTTCAGTGTTTCATTTGGCTGCCCTGCCTTTAAGGGAAAGCGAAAAGCCTGGCTTGTGGGATTCATAAAGGAATTGCTAATTATTTTGCTACTCAGTCACTAACTCATACCAACTCTAAAAAATTAAAATAGATATGCACATAATAACTAACTCTATGAAATTATTTTGCCTCTCCTGGGAAATGATCTACAGCTAATTTATGGGCTTTTTATGCACATGTTGGAAACAGCAGCATTCACTGAGTGACTGTTGCACATCACTGCTTTTGCAGAGCCAGGAAAGTGCCTGAGAATTACCAATTCCTACACCCATGTTGGCCAACTCTGACTGGGCAAGCAGCTGCCTCTCTTTGTCTGCACCACAGACCTGTTTTAGCATGACATTTGGACATTGATGTGGTTTATAACTGCTTTACACACAAGTTTTTTAAAAAGTGCATCCAATCCTTTCTTCCTAGGGAGACAAATCAGTGTCTTTACCCTCTCACCACCACGAAAAACCCTTTAGGGAACATGAACACAAAGGCAGCAAATTAATTTTAGAATTTCACTTCTAATGGTAGCTTCTAGTTGTTTTAAGAGTTTCCCTAATTTCTACCCCAGAATGGCAGTGAGAATTATGACTAGGTGTCTTTTTGGCAACCCACAGAATAAAGCAGTGGTACCACTGATGCTGGTGAGAAAGAAGCTTACAGCACACACCAGGTGCCACACACACGCAACTCTAAACCAGTCCCACTCCTCAAAAATGCCCCCGCTTGTCCAGATTTTCCTGTTATTGTTGTTTCTACCTTGTATTATTCTCTCACTACTTCCCAGTCCCATGCACTTTTGTTTGTTGCGCCACTGTACTCCACTAACTGCTTCTTATCTTCAGTTGCCAAAAAACTGCATTCTTTCATGCTAATCCTGGTGTATTATCTCTCTTATTCACTTCACATCAATAATTACCAACAGCCACCTGTTCCTGCCTTGAGAATCTGTTTTTCATGGGAAATCATCTCTGCAAGAGGGTTTGTGCTTCTTTGGAACACTTGAGAAAAGAATGGGAAGCAAATTTAGGCAGCACCATGAAAGTTTCTGAGGTGGGGATAGAAGGGGTTGAAATCCTCTTCCATGTATTAATGTCAAATCTTTAAATACTTTAAGTTTGCTTAGCTGCTGATGAATGAGATTTCCACATTTTTAGCTCCCACATTCTTTTCTTTCACTCCCTCAGCAACTTATTTCTCCTCCGGCTTGCTTTGCTAATTGTCCTTGGTGACTGCTTTGACTCAATTGAGGTTTTATTAAAAGACTTCAGTATAAATTTCACTGCCACATGATAAAAATAAGATTATTTTTTTCTAAGTTGCTTCTCTTGTCTCTTATCTGTCACCCAGACGACACTTCAGCTTCTCTGTTCAGCCACCATCAGACTTCAGCTTAATGCTGTATTGCCTAAAAGACCCATGACAGTGGAGAGAAAAATTATCCAAGTCATTAGGGGAGGAAAAAAAATAATAAAAAGAGTGACATAAAACGAGAATAACTAGATCATATCAATGATCTCTCTCTGTTTCCTACATAACACATGTATGGAATTAAAACATCTGTTATCCTGATGGTGTGGATGTAGAGCCAATGTAAGTCATAGGATTCTGAAAACTTCATGGTCTTTAATAATAGGGACTCAATGGAGTCTATTAAAATTAAGAGTAAAAGTAAAGCATTCTAAAAACTGCAAAATAATTGACAAGGGAAAACACATTGAATTTGTTTGGGTTTTCTCCCCGCTATTTACAGTTGGACAGGCTGCTTTTTTTGAACAAAAAAAGAGTCCTGAACTTATTCACCCTCAGGAGCTTCTAGGCCAGAATTTCTAGCTATTGCAAATTAAAGAACATCAGGTATGAAGTAATTTCTTCTCCTGACTCCATCCACTCAATTGAACCCACAAGACTAAACAGTTTCCTTTTTTCCATAGTATTAAACATATGCAAATTGTTTTCCTGAGTCAGAGTCTTAATTTAGTTTGCCATTTGAGGCAGAGTCTGCTAAGTTATGCATTTCAAAATTAGCCACCAGGAGGGATGAGCAGGAGAAGCATTTTCTTCAGGATTAGTTTTGTACAAATACAAAATATTTGAAGAAAACTTTTAACAATGCACTTTGAAGAGACTGATAATTAGTAGCTTTATTACTTCGTAGCTTTTCTTTTGTAGCCTTTGCAGCACCATCCTCATTAGATCAACATGACTTCATGTGCCCCTTGATATTTAGCAGCTGTGCTGCATAAAATTTGAAACCCTGGGTAATTGCAAAAACATTTCTACAAAATGTCAAATGAGTAGGAGGGATGGGGGAAAAAAAAGACATGCTTGTATAGAAAAATTTTTATTTCTTTCAAGCAGAATAATTAATAAAAATAATCTTAGCACACCTTTTTGATAACATCTTGCATGAACACACACAGTTGGCAGTCTCCTCATAATAAACCTGAAAAGGCATCTGGAAAATAGAAAAAAACTTAATGAACTATTGTTTCAGGATGCAATACTTTATTCCTGAATGAAAAATGTTTTCTGCAAGAATAAGAGAAACAAAAAGAAGACTGTTGAGGCATAAAATAGCTGAGCTAAATGCACATACTTCTTGATCTTTGTTGTTTTCTATGTTTTGGCAGGGAAATAGGGAGCTAATACTGATTTATTTCAGATAATTCAGAATGCCAGGGGTAGGTTGTCAAAATGTTAAAATAGGACATGAAAAAGTCAAAGTGTATCTCTGCCAAGCAGATTGCCTTTTCTAATTTTCACTGCATTTCTAAACTGCTTTTTTAAGTTTTGTTTTTATTTTTGGTCTGTCCCACACACTTTGTGTAGTTTATGTCTGACAGCTCCTGTGAAGAGGAATGCTTTCATTAGGAGTGAAAGATCTGCTAAATCTTAGTACTGCCTTAGCACTGGCAGGCAAGCACAGCAATGCCAAGGGCACAGCTAGAATATGCCTTGTGGAAGAACCCTCATGTCCTTAAGGAACTCCAGAACAAAGAGCAGGCAAGGTTTCCATCCTTCCATACACTGGTATACTTTTAACATGTATTTCATGTGTATAACATGCCTTTCTATAGCTTAATACATGACAGAAGGTGCACCACATGATCTTAAAATGCATATTTCTGTTACAGTAAATATCTCCTTTCACAGTTAAACTGGAAAAAAAATGTATCCACAATGTGCAGACTTCAAATCTTCATTGCAATTCCTTAATGATCAAATTACAGTTTGACTTTTTCTTATGTGGAGAGGGTGGAGAAGAACAGTAGCAAAAATAAATGGTGGGAAAATGGGAAGAAAATCTTAGGAGTGTGAAGATTTCTGCTAAGTTATAACTCATTCTTTCCACTTTCAGTGCAAACTTCTAGCTCATAAAATCACAGAACCACATAAAACTTTGGGCTGGAAGGGACCATAAAAGGATCTTCCAGTCCAATACTGGGAAGGTATCACAGCCCACTGGAATGGGGCATGATGTTCATCACAAATTCTGATCCAGCTGAACAAAGACACCCGACACTTGTCAGTGAACTCTTGTGTTTTTATTTTACAGTCACCTTAACTCCAGCAGCCAGCCCCTCTTTAGTCTTCTTGGCTAACAAGCCCTTAGTTTTGAACAGGGCACTTCAGTCAGCTCTCAAATCCTCACAAGGAATTTTCAGAAGTACTGGCTGAAAGATGGGTAAAATCAGAGGAAACTGAGAAGTAATGTCCTAACAGAAGTTTTTACAATACAGAAATTATAGGGTAAAATGCAGCTGCTGTCCCTGGAGGGAATGTGGCCGGAGTACTCGAGACCCATCCTACAATGACTGCCACTCCCAAAATCTGCATCCCCAGCACCTGCTCAGGGGGATGGAACAGAGGGTGGGTGGCCAGGCTCTATTGGAATCCTTGCAGGGAGGGGAATTTGATGAGTCTCTGCAGCTGATAAACCTCACAGCACTGTCAGCCAGGAGAGAGAGGGTGACATGTCCTGCTGCTGAGCCAGCAGCTGGGATGGAATTGCTCTCCTTGGATGAACTGGGTTCATTATAACCTTATTGTGACATCAACACACCCCTCCATCCCAGCGTTACCCACCCCAGGGTCCCACCACCCCTCACTGAGCACCTGCTCTGTGGTCATTGACTGTGTCTGAGAGCCAGCTGAGAGAAATTCACACCATCAGTAAGGGTTGTATGACCTGAGTCACCAAATATCACCTAAACACGTATACATGGTATAAAAATAAATCAAAAATTGGGAAAAGTTAGGAAAGGTTCCATTGTAACTGCTGGGATCAGTCACCAGGCTGAACCTGCCTTGTTCCCTATAGGGACACCTGTTGGATGAGAACTCTGTGTGTGCTGAATGCTTTTATTGGGGTTTAGGGGTTGTCTGTGCATTGATTTGAACATATTTTTGCAGTCATAGTAATCAGAATATTTGAGACAAAATGGGCTTATGCCTGGTCCTCCACAGTAGGGACATCTTCCATCATATGCACTGAAGGTACACTCAATCCCACTGTCTGTGTAATTAATAAACATAATAAAGTGTTATCCCCAATATCATCTAGTACCAATTGATAGCCACCAATAATAGCAGAAAAGTTCTGAGGACAAACTGATCTCCGAAAATCCTGGTATGAAGTATCTAGACTCACAATCAATTCAAGTTTGATGACCTTCTGCCGGGTCATTGCTGCTTCACCACAAACCATAAAGAGCTGACATGATTTGTCAGAGCTGAATCTCCAGCAATAATTCCACTAGTAGGCTGATCTGTTACCTATGTCATTATTGCAGTTTTAAATCTCCAAGCAGGTGCTGTCAAACAGTCAAAGAAATTATAAGTAAACATAAACCTCACCCTATTTTATTTGCACAACATAGACTTTGAAACCCTCTTACATATGTATGGGTTTGTTTTTTTTAAATTATTAAATTAATCTAAAATTGTAATACCTATGTTCAGGCACTGGCACCCCACAAACTCAATTTGATATAAATAAAACAGAAATCATCTTTTTCATGTCACATATGTGACAGGCAGAGAAGGTGAACATGCAGAGGTGCAAGGATGAGGAAAAATGGAGTGTTCATGCTGTTTGATTTTACAAATTTTAGGAGTCTGGTGTGCTAATATTCTATAGTAACCATAAAAAAGCAAAAATCTTTAAGAGACAACTGCAACTATTAATATAATCTTATCCTAGACTTCATAGAAATCCTTTAAACTACATTTAAATAGCTCTGACCATTCCACTGGAATAGAGCAACACTCCACATTGTTTACTAGAATGATACAGAGGAGGAACAAAATCTTACCTGTTTTAAAGAGGTTTCAGTGCTTTTACTGGGTAACTTCTATGCTGCAAACAAGGGCACCAATACAAAAAACCCACATAGCCACAACCTGTGCATTTCCACTGTTGTCTGCTGTGTGGTTTCCCTGTTCCTACTCTCAGCACCCCTGAAAAGTTAACTGCAGCAGCCCCCTGTGCTTGTCACAAATAAAAGTGAAGTACTCTGCAAGAAATGAAACACAGCTACTCAATGTATGCTCTGTTTTCATAGCAAAGAACAAAAAACTCTGGGAAAATGAACAGTGCTTCAGTCTGTGTTTTTCTGCTGCCTAGCATGAGCTAAATAAAGTAGTGAAAATATAGGACACTTGTGGTAATTCCTTTTCTTCTTTTCTCCTCTCCTCTCTTCCCCTGTTCTGTCCAGTATTGAATTCCGAATATGCACAGCATGTCCAAGAAAAATATTATTTTCCTTGTTTTTCATTTTTAGACAGCAACTTTCTTGCTGTGTCTGCAGATCTCGATAATGGGAGGTGGTCATTAAATATGGGACATAAACTTCCATCAAAACACAGGAACAGAAACAGCTGTTTTATGTATTGATTCAGTGAAACAGGTACTTCTGCTTAAAAAAAAAGTTATTCACCATTCTCTGAGAGAATGAAATGCTTAAAATGCCACTTTCACAGGGGACAGAGGTTTACCAATAAATATGACTGGATTTATAATGGAAAATGTGTTCTGTATGGAGGAAGAATCACACACATTGTCACATTTCACTGAAGGAATTTTATATATTGATTGTGGTAGAAGTCAGACATGGTGAAAATATTCTTGACAGTAGTACAACAGTGCTGTGGGCTGTTCACTCTCAGTCAAGGAGCTGAAAAATGTGATCCTTCACAGTGCAGAGGAGCAGTGGTTTCACAGTCTGGGAATCCCAGCTTGGATGCTCCCGCTCTGCACTTCCCCCGACTGATATCTGCTTCAGAATTATCCCAACTGAATCGTGACGGCAAAGAAAACAGCAACAAATTCCTTGATTGTTGAGATTAAAACATGGGTCAAAAGGAATTAGCACTCTTCAGGGCTGAGCTGCAGTAGTGATCCTGTAAAGCCTGAATTTTGTTAATGATATCGGCATTTATAAACCCATTGCTAAACTTTCACAGCTGCCCTGTCTGGAAGTGAGACATACCAGGGCAAGGGCAAGCTGGAATTATTCATAACCAAAATGTTTAGCTGCTGATAATTTGCTGCAATTTGCTGCTGATAATTTGCTGCTGGGAAATCTCTGCATTTGCATTGCAAAAATGATGATTTCCCCCCGACACCCCAAATTAAAATCAGACATTGCCAGAAATACACATGAAAAAGAAGTGAGGATGAGCTTCCAGCCATCATATGGGACTGCAGCATGTCAGATTTTACGGGAATTTTGCTTTCTATTTCAGTAAGAGTGGCAGGAAGAATGCCCTTCAAAGTTATAATTACACAAAAACCGTCCTTTCTCTACGTAATTTTTTTCTAGAAGTTAATGGAAGAGGATCTGTAACCTGGTTTGTCAGGGACATGGCAGCAGGGCTAAGCAGCAAGCACATGAGTGCTCTTGTAAGAGAAACTCACTCATCAATTAGTGAGATAACTGGGGCAAGGTAGCACTGCATCCTCACCTTGGGAAATCAGTGTCAGGTTTATTACAAACAGAGGAGTGCATTTAAAATTAGACAGCAGACATCAGTGACATGAAAGCAGCCATCTGGGGTTTTTTTCTGCTTGAATCTCAGTTGGCCATCACTAATGGTTTCCATCAGAAGAATGATCCTTCTCCATTAAATGCAATTTAGCAAAGACACCTACAAATTGGAGCCCACGAACCAAAGGTCTCTTCAACATGTGGGATGTAGAACTGTGCCTCAAAATGCTGCCCTTCCCAGATAGTGAGAGTCAAGCACAGAGCAAATCACCGTCTGCAGAGGTGGAGAGAGAGGCTACTGTGGAGTGCTGCTCCTGTTGCTGCGCTCTGCAGCACTACATTTATTATATTTATGGCTTCAGTTGGGGTTTTTTTCTAATATTTCTGCTGAGATCTTGGAAGAGGCTGATTTACAGCTCTGTGAGCCTGTGCATCAGGCTGGCTTTCCTTAAACCTGGTGGTTTGCATATTACTGTGAGCTAGATCAGAGGCTCTGCAGCCATGGGTTTATCACAGACTAACCCCTCAACTTGCTCCTTCATCCTCTTGCAGACAGAGTAGACACAACAGTTTGGCACAGCCCAGTGAGGTATTAAAATTCAAACAAAAAAAAGCAAATAAAAAGACAATGAAAAAGGAATTTGTAGTTAGGAATCACAATGAAAATTTACAGGCCTTCTCTCTCACAAACACACTCTGAAATTCGTTTAGTGTGTTCTCCAGATAATAAACTCATCAGATTATGAGACTATTTGTGTTTTTACTTTATTTTTTTTTAACAGGTATCTGATGTTAAGGGTTAAAAGCATTCTTTGTGATTTAACATTTTAATATTTAGCCTATCCCAGGTCTATAATTCAGCATGCATAGAACACACTTGATTTTAAGGAGCTGCAGACTGGCCTGTGCTTCTCTGTTTTTCCGACGTTTTTTTTTCAGGGCATAAGATGCAGTGAAAACATAAGGACTGTGCTTATGAACACTTAATAGTGATTTAGGAATTTAAGGTAATTTAGCGCAAGGTATTTTTAAGTCCTCATTAAAATATCTCTGACTTGTACTTGAAACACCAATCTCATGGATATTCTGTGAAGTAAAATTAATATTCATGCCCTGTGAGTTGAGGCAAACCTCCTGAGTTAAAGATTGCTCAGGACCTAATTCTTTAGTGGGCAGTATTCTCATCTATTAAAGGCATTTGAAATAAATTGCTTAATTTAAAAACTACAACAAAATCCAATAGACCTTTCTAGTTAAATTAAAGCTTTTCAGGAAGACTTGATTAATTGCACACTGCATTAATTAATTTAAAATCTATTACCTTTGCATTGCTAAAATAAAACCCTTAAATATGCTTAATCTTCTAATTAAGAAGAATAGAAGAATATTTGCAGGAAACCTAAAAAACTGTAGGGTTCTCTTTGTGCAAATGGACAGAAGAGATGTGAGAGACGTCTTTTCACATTTTTTTCCCTCAAAGTTGTTCAGCATTGTCACCCTTTGTGTTTCAGTTTCTTGACTATCACATGAAGAAAAGAAAAAAAATTGTCTTTGCAATGTTTTTGAATTGCTTTATTTCTACATCAGTAGAAAAAGCCCTTAAATAAAAGTGAAATCTCAAATATAGGCTTAAGAGTGAGGAACTATAAACTCTATGCCATTTAGCTATAAACATGAATACAGCTTTAACAAAAAATCTCAGCAGCCTTGGTCAAGGTGATTCCTACTGACTTCCTTCTTTATTTGAATGTATTTTTAAATTTCACACAATAAAGGATCTTCCTAGTCTGTGAATGTCCAGCCTCTACTCCAGGCAAGGTCCCACAAGGGCTGGGAGAAGCCTCCCTTGCCTCTCCCAGTGCCAAGAGAGGGCTGATTAGGGAGTTTCTTCTCTCTGACACAGGCTGAATCCAGAATCTCTGAATTAAGGGACTGAGGCAGTAAGTGCTAGAAAGGGCTGCTGTTCAGTCAAATTGTGCCCAGGCTTCCTCCTGCCTCGCTTCTGCTAGATCCTGCACTCTGGACCCCAGACTCCACTTGCTGGGGAGCCTTTGCTCAGCAAGGCCTTCAGCTGTCCCCTCCAAAAAGAATTTAGGGCAGCTCCCTGCAGCCTGGGCATTTCCCCACAGAGACAAAGACTGGCATATCAGTCTGTAGAGACACCCACAACCTGGACAACAAGCAACAAAGCTGCAAGAATATTTAATTTCGTCCCAAAACGGGCTCCTGCGAGTCATCTCACATTCAACAGTGACTGTCCTTGTTAGACATGTACTATGATAAAAATTTACGAAGTTACTAAACTGTTTAATGAATGAACCGTCCATGTCTCTGCATCCTAAACCCTTCATCCCCAAACTTCTCACGTTAGAAATGTTGCTATATTAAAAGTTCTCAAAGTTACTGATCTGTTTAATACAAGAATTGTTAATGAATTATTGAGAAGAGTTTGCTAATAATCTGTTTATAATGTTGCAAACTGTTGGCCATTAAAAATTTGTAAAGATTGTCATTGTTTGTAAAGAAGAGGGGGAGGGTGTAGTTTTAAAATAAACAGAGAAGTGTGGCAACACAAAGAAGACTCCAGAAAGGGATTACATCACTAGGCAAAGGGACAAACCACCAATCACATGATGCAGTGGGTGGAAAGATCTAGAAACAATTACATCACCAGGCAGAGGATGAGCCACCAATCAAGAGACACTGTGGGCAATACCAAGAGGCAATGTCCTCCAATCAGAAATCCTGAAAAAGACCTATAAAACACTGAGCACCCACCCCCGCCCGAGGTATTTTCTCCATTCCCTTTTAGTGGACTCATAGAGGGACCCAATTCCACCCTGGAATTGTTTATTTTATTAGTTTATGCTTGGAAATTTTAGCTGCCTCACCCTTGTTAATAAAACTTTAAATTCATTTGGCAGATAGATTGGCTACTTTAGTTTTTAACAGTTCTGATGGATGCCCACTGACCACAGGGGACTCAAAGGAGCAGCTCACACAGACACCTCACTGCAGGGATTTTTGGTCAACTGAGTGAAAACCCAGCTTGGGATGAGCCAGTTTGTCTCTGCTTCTCAAATGCTGTCAGGAAGGAAGATCCTGGTCTTACTGGCTGGGTTTTTGTATTTCCTTTTATTCCATCTACCAGGAGGATGCGTAAACTTTTCTTGCCAAAGATTGGCGCAGAGTCCCCCAAACATAGGAACTATCCTGAATTAGCCTGAATTCATTATCCTGAAATATCTCCAAAGATTTCCCCAAAGAATGTTGGGAGAAAAAAAAAGAAAGTAAGCAGAAAGACTGTGATTTTTGTTTTTATTTACCAATCGTTTGTGTAAACTTCATTTAGCTGAAAATTACTAGCTTTCCTCATTGAGTGGTTCTAGATTTGCTACCACCACCAACACCTGGCCAGGTCATTGTGGTGTCCATTGCCATAAAGTTCCTTACAAGTTGCATTCTCCTTCCCCACTCTACATGCAGAAAAGTAGTACTAATAGCCATATGCCTTCAGGCAAGTGCCCTTGTGCTTCTGCTGTAATTTTCTAAAGCAAATCAATAAACAGTTCCTGGCAGTGGGGAATTCTATAAAGTGTGAAATAAACCAGAATTATTATTTCCACTTCACAGCATTAGCTCACTTTATTTTGAAAAAAAAAAAAATCAAGTGTTTTGTTTATTTGATTATACTATTTTAATTCTCTTTTATTCTACATGGTAAATTTGGTAAACAAGACCAAATACTCTAGTAGCCCAGAGCCCTGGAGTCGACACCCTGACAGGCGAGACCCTCTGATACCAAACAGGGGAGCCCAGAGAAGCGGAATCTCTGAGATTCTCGGGACTTCCAGTAGCCCAGAGAGGGTCAACACACTGGATCTGCAGCAGTCCTTGAGGGACTACCCCTCAAACCCAAAGCAGTGAGACCACACGGGTGAACTCCTGGGCAGAAGGTTTTTTTTCTCAATCTTGGTGTTTTGGACGATTTTATGGACACAAGGTGACTTCTACAGATGGATTTGGGCAGAAGGAGCCACCAGTCCAAAGTACTCTCATCTTGCTTCCCCCCAAAACAGGATTTCCCTTTCCCAAACCTCGCCAGGATGAACAAGCAGGCTGCAGCTAAGAGGAAGATGCCCTGGGACACACAGGCAGGTGAGGAAGAAGTCACTGCCCCTTTCCCCGTCTCACCTGCTCCATCGCCCAGCCCAGCATCACCGCCGGCTGCAGGACAACCCCCGCTGCTGACACCGTCCTGCTGGGATGCATTAGGGGGATTTCCTTCCCCTTCCCTCTGGCATATCCCTTCCTCCCCTTGCCTTTCCTACGCCGAGCAACAAGCTGAGGCCAGAGACCAGGGGGGACAAATTGCCCTGGCAGAACCTTCTGGCAGCAGCCATTTTGAGTGGCTCCCCAGCTCAGGAATCCAATGAGAAGAAAACCACCAGAGGGGCTCCAAAGCCAGCCCAGGGTGCTCTTAGGAGGAAAAATCCACCCTATGCTGGGAAAGCAGCTGGAGTTGGAGTCAGAACTCGGACATGATGGTCCATGAGAAGCTTCATAATGGGGAGAACCCTACAAGTGCTTGGAGTATGGAAGAGCATCAGATGGAGCAACAACCTGATACAACACTTGGAGAACATCTGTCCATGTGTCAGAATCTGGGAAGAGCTTTAGTACCAGCTCCGTCCTTGTCAGGCACCAGCGCAGCCACAGTGGGGAATGACCCTCTGAGAATCAGGAATGTGGAAAGAGCTTCAGGACCAGCTCCCACCTGATCGACCGCCAGCAGATCCACAGAGGGGAGAGCCCCCATGAACGTCCTGAGTGTGGGAATAGGTTTCACACCCGCTCCAATCTACTCCTCCATCAGCGAATCCACACAGGGGAGAGGCCCATTGAGTGTCCTGAGTGTGGGAAGAGCTTCTTCCTGGCGGTCATCCTTGACCCAACACCAATAGATCTATCACTAAGGGAAGCCTTGCAAGAATCCCAGCTGCAGTAATAGCTTCATCCTCTGCCCTACTTCATCCCCCATCAGAGGACCCACATTGAGCAGGCATCTAGTGGCCCACATTCCCCATGATCCACACTGGGAAGACACCTGTCCCTTTGCCTGCACCTGGCAATGATGCTAGGTGGGACCAAAGAACATTAAAGTCTGGCCACATCCCTGTCATTATCTTTGATCCCACCTCAGGCTGCTGCCAGAGACAAGGGACTCTCTCTCTCGCCTAAGCAGAGGAATTGTCCTTTGCCAGTGGGAGAAAACACATGGCCAGAAAGAGCTGATCAGTGCTGTCAGACACTGAAATAGTTCATGTCTCAAACATTGATATGAAGTTTTGCTCATCATAACCAAAATTGCATGAAGAGGCTACAACCAAAGAAACCTCCCTGAAGATACCTGATTAGAACTTAGGACTTAAGTCAAACTGCTGAGATGAGATAAAGGGAAAACCCATTCTTTCATCAATCTTGGGCCTGGGGAGAAACAAACAAGTAAACAAGGAAAGGAATGTAAGCCAAACCCAGCAGTCATACTAAAACTCATCTCTGGCTTGCTTTGTGGTGGGGGAGGCCCACAGACCTGGGAGCAGGTTTGCACAAATTTCCCCCAATCGAAGATGAGGGGAGGAAGATCTGATGTGCTGTAACTTCTGCTCAGGGACAGATCCTCTGTTACACAAACTGGCTGTGGAAACCCCAACCCCAGGAAGGCCACATCCATGGCACATTCATGTGAGAGGCAGCTGAGGGGGGCCTTAATCCATCAAAGGCCCCCCGAAGTGCCCACCAGAATCACTCCCAGAGCCTGCACCTCAGGAAAGCACATGAGGCAACAAATTCAGAGTCTGTAGAAAGAGACTGCCCTTCCCTCCCCCAGGGGGACATGCCTGGACATTGCTACCAGGCTCGAAGTATATAAACACATCAGATTGCAGGCTTTTTGGGGGGACCTTCACTACCAAAACAACCAACTGGAGAGGATCAACAGATCATTGTTGGGATCCACAGAGTGGTGATATTTTCCTTATTCATTCTGTCTCTGTTACTTTCTTTCTGTCCCCTCACCTATTTCCTCTTTCTTTCTTTCTCTCTCTTTCATATTTACTGTCAAATAAAACCCTTACTATTGTCACTGGCATATGGTCTCATTTGCACCTTATTTTGGGCAGAGCAATTTCTAAGAACCTTAATAACTGGATCCTAACATTTTACCAACTGGATCATAACAGGTGCTGTTCCAGTTTTCCCTGTAAATCACTGTTTTTTTCTTATCCCTTCAGTCACCAATATTTTCACTGTCCGTGTTCATTCCTTTTCCCATTTTAATTCCCAATAAATTGTTCTCACCCCAGCGCAGGATCTTTGCCTTTTGTCCTTTCATATAGGGCCACTGTTTACGCAGCTGGAGCCCTGATCAGTCCCTGGGAGGCATTTCTGTGGAAATGCTGTAGTACTGTGGTACTCAATTGAAATTTAGGTATTACTGCAGCTGAATGAGGCTTTGCCACAGTTCATGCCTAGGCTGATTGTTATCCTTTCCTTTTCATAATTCACCAAACAACAGCAAAAGTAAAGTAAAAATGGCAGCTGAAAATAAGAAGAAAAAAAAAATTCCCCCAGAAATAACTTTGTCAAACCAGAAACAGAATCAACCTTAGCCAAGGACGTGCTGCCTAACTAGGCAGCACAAGTTCCACCAACAGACATGAATATAAAACATGTTTGACACCATAAATGTGTGTGGGTTCACCACTTTCCCAAAGTGATTTCAGCTTCATTTGAGGAGTGAAACAAATTCATGCTTCAGCAGCTGATGCATGGGCTGGGTGCACCAGGCAGCTGAGCTGCTTTGTGCAGCCAGAAATAAGGCAAGCTTTCTTAGCAGTAGTTGGTTTGCTTTCCCTTTAATTTCTTCCCATGCTAGAGAGAGACTTCAGGCTTATGGCTTAAGAATATTTGAGTTTAACCACCTTGTAATTTGCCTTATCTGCCTTTTAATACAACCTGGCCTTGTGAAATAGATGGGACATACGAATACCTCAACATCTGCCCCAGTGTTTCACTTGTTCAAACAAAACTGTATACAAAACAAGTTCCATCAGAGAAAGTTCTATCAGAGTCAAAGCAAATTGCTGCATGGTTCAGTTAAAATAAGCTGATTTTCAGAACTAAACGACAAGTTTGGGAATGTGAGTAAAAGTGTGAAATGGTTATAAAATAAACTGGCAAATTCCATTAAGTTCATGACTAAGCATTACAGATAGATCAAAAGAAGATCAAAAGAAGGATTTTTTTATTAATCATCACCATATCACCAAAAGATGATTAAGTCCTTGTTTCCAGTGTAATTTTTTTAACTACATTTAGCATCATGCTTCAAAGAAAAATAAAAATTGTCATGTTTCAAATTTAGGTAAAGTATACTTTTGAAACTAAGCATTTCAGTGTTATTTGTTTGATTTTAAAACTAGTACTGCAACTCAAAAATATTGGCCTATCACAACTCTTAGGTCACAGTATTTTACTCTAAAAGAGGTAATTTTGACATGAGACTGCAAGACCCTTAGCTATTAAAATTTGTTTGTTTGGGGTTTTATTGAACACATTTTAATAAAGCCTCTTTTCTTTGTAACATCTTGCTGTTATTCTGACACTTCCTACCACGTTTCCTCCTGCAGATGCATACATGTAAGGCAAGCCAAAATTCAAACCCCAGTTAGGGAATTACGGATTTTGGGGTGGGATCAAACCACTACAATGTAGTCCTGTAGACATAAACATGAATGCGTGTTGTAAACTTCATGTCAACAGATGGGTGATTCTTAGGAAAAAACAATCTTTATTCTGAATTTTCTAGAATTTACTGAGCTGATCCTGAGTCAGTGCAATGTGCTGATGGGTGATTTCGCAGCAAAGCCTTGACTCCGCAGATGTTCCCTTATCTGCCAAAATTTGGCAGCTAGCATGTGCCCGGAAAATCAGTTCAAATGAAAAAATGGGTTTTGGTTCTCCATATTTACTTGGTGTTTGGTTTTGTTTTGTTTGCATTTTGCTCCCACTGTTGACACTGAGATGCTGTGGCTAAGGCTGAGATGCTCCTCCTACTCTGTCAGCAACAGCCCCTGTCCAGAGCTGACTGAAAAATATGAACACAGCAGCTGGGAACAGCAATGCAAGGAGTCCTAGAGCTCTTATTTCAAAGCCCTGACAGTGCCTTATGCTTGTCAGCACCCCCTTTTCTGCACGCAAAAAATGAATTTTTTTTTATTTTTTTCTTAAGAGGTCTTGAGAAGCAAACATTCTCCTGAGACTCCCCTGAGTGCAGCTGTTAAGGATGGCAGATCAGCTGGGAGCTGATCACTCCCATCAAAGGTCTTGTTTATGACATAGGAACACTATCTTCCAGGATGGTGTGATGGGTAAAGAAATTGAGGTATAAAAAAACAAACAAACAAACAACAAAACAAACAACCCCCCACAAGCTCCCCCCAAAAAACCCCAAAAAAAACCCCCAAAAAAACCAAATCAAAACAAACAACAACAACATAATAAAAACCAACCAAACAAAACCAAAACAAAACACCAACCAATTTAAATTCTGTAACTTATTTTTAGATAACTTTGGATACATAATTTCATAAGTACACAGTCAGTGACACACTCACATGTGAACTGTGCCTAGGTCTTTTTACCTGCCTGTCCTTTGATTTTATCAATGTGAATGTATTACATTGAATGCTTTTATCCACCACTGAATCTGGCAGAGATTGGCAATGGAGACTTTTATAGAGGCAGCAGTAAAGTCACATATATATTTTGTAAGTGCAGCTCTTAGTGCTACCCAAACACACCGCTGACACTTTACAGTTGCACAGATGATCTCCACCTGGCAACAGCCCCCTCCCAGGGTCCCTCTTACTGAAGCTTTTCCTTTAGCAGTGTTGTCCGGTCAGTACTCTGTTATAGACACACTTAATAAAAAGTTCTGCAATAAAGTTGGTTAAGGTAGTTAGTTATAAAGGATACGTTAATAGAGTTTATATGTTAAACTTGTTAATGACAAAAAGTTTGTTAAGAGGTTTGAAAGTTTGTATGTCATTACTAGTAAGGCCTGTATTGTATAATAAAGGGAGAAAAGGGAATGGCACAGTAACATAGAAAAGAATATTACATCATCATCGAAAAGGACCAAAGTAAGCAATCAACAACGACAAAAAAGCGAAGATTCTAGAAAAGAGGTGACATCAGACGAGGACCGTCAATCAAGGAGAACAGAAGGCAGGAACAGAAGTAGAACCACCAATGCAAAGACTGAGAACAGTGGCAGGCAATAAGTGTCAAGTGTGGCAGCCAACAGACACTGAGTGAGTAGTATAAAGGACTGAGCCCCCTTAGCCCCCGCGTCCAGTCTGCATCCAGTCTGACTGTGGATGGTAGAGGGACCCGATTCTGCCCTGGAATCACTTTTCTTCTAGTTTATTGTTTCTTTCTGGTTTTTCCCTGGGAAAGTTTGCAGTTTATTGTTGCCTTATCTAAATTGTCCTAATTTGGCTCTTGTTAATAAAAATTTTAATTTGCAAATTTGGGTCTGGATGTAATTAACACTCAAAGAGTTAATTGCTAAGAAGAACTAAACTCCAAGGGATGTGGAAGTGGTGCAAATATGGTCAAGGCCCAAACTCACACACATGCACCCTGAATATTCCAAGCCAACAATCCTTCCAGTCCCTCACACTCGCATGTGTCTGACCAGTCTTTCACTCTTGACACTCGAGAAGCATCACCAGAGCTCTTCCAGCTCTTCAAGCTCTGCCATGACCATGTCTGAGAGAGCTTTTCCTGCAGCCCTGGAAAGGGCTCTGGGGCTCTTGGCCGACGACGGGGATTCGGGGGATGGGGAGAAACACCAGTCTGTGACAAAAGAAAGCACAGCCCAGAGTTTCTCTGGCAGAGAAAGAGAAGTTTATTTCCTTCTCCTGAACCTGTGCCGTCTGCGCTGCCATTTGCAGCGCCGACAGCTCCTCTTCCCGCAGGGCTCCAGCGCGTCCTGCGGGCCGCGGACCCTCTTCTTTGGGAATGGCCAGAGCTTCCGAGAGGAGCGGGTCCTGCTGCAGCCGGGCGGGCAGCGAGCTGCACCGCCGCCGGCTCCTGCTCTGCGGACACAGACACGGCTCAGGACTGGCCGGGACCCGCAGC
>JAHLSL010013017.1:26454-50562 GCA_025920805.1 Petroica traversi
TTGTGGGCTGGCAGGTGTGGCTCTGGGGCTGTGACATGCCAGAGCATGGGTCACAGTGGGAGCTGTGAGCAGGGCATGGCCAGCCTGGTAGCTCAGTGACATGGCTCTGCTGTCTCTGACATCACAGAGGACAGACCATGCTGGCACCTGTGTCCAGGGGTATCAGCGGGCAGTTGGATTGTTGCAGCCAGTGAGTGCACGCAGAGGGGGAATGTTGGGCTGGATGGGGCTGGGAAAGATGCCCTGGGGGTTTAAACCCAGAGTCAGAGCTGGCACCCTCAGGCCAGGACACTTTCCCCAGGGCTGGAGGAAGAGGCCTCGGGGCTCTCTGTGTGGCCGGTGCCCAGAAAGACTCTGGGGACATTCCAGGTGCCCCCAGCCCCCTGCTCCCTCCCAACCAGACATGCTGAACCCCTTTTCTCCCACCAGGCCATGTCTCCATCTCTTGCTCTCATCCTGGCCCTGTTAGCCACCCACACAGGGCTGAAGGTGGAACTTCCTCTTGACAAGGATGAAGTCAAGCAGATGCAGGAGCGTGAGGAATTTCTGCATCAGGAGATGACTCGGCTATTGCAGGAGATTGAGGGGAGCAGCAGTACCTTGGAAACCCTGCTCTCTTTGGCACTGGAGCACCAGTGGCTGCTTCCAGGCACTGCAGCAGCCCTGGTTATGCTCATTGTCAGCTGCTGGCTGGTCTGGAAACGGAAGCGTGGCTCTGCCAGCAATAGATACGAGAAGGTTGTCAGGGAGAAGGTCAGTGAGCTTCAGGAGAAGGTCAGGGGTGCAGACAGTGGGGGCAGCACTTGGGCTCTGCCCACCCCATCACCAATGGGCACATCCAGGATAAGGCTGGACCACGCTGTCAGCCACCTGATCTAGTTGAGGATGTCCCTGCCCATCGCTGTAGAGTCACACTTTAAAGCCTTTAAAGGCCTCTCTGAGCCCAACTGTTCTGTGTTGCTGTGTTTCTACAGCAGGACCTTTCCAGCATGAATGTTCTGAAAGAGCTGGTGGACGAGCTCCTGGGTGTCTGCCGAGTGCTCTCCAAGAGGAACTTCATGCCAGAGCTGCATCCAGCCACCGGGACGTACACCACCTCTGAAGCCCAGAGCATGCAGGAAAACAGCACCGTCTACTGCTCGCTGGTCATCCTGCGGCCACCCCCTGGCCACTACTTCAGCCCGGACAGCACGAAGCAGCCGCCAGGTGGGCGCGTCCGTGTGGTGCTGGAGTGCCTGTGCTCTGGGAAGCAGCTGCTGGGGCAGACGTGCTTTCTAAACCACACCTCTGGTGGCCAGCTGCCCAGGGACCAGGACTGTTACCTGCTGGACACCCTCTGCACGGGCTCACGTTTGGATGTGAAGAAAGTAGCTCGCTGGGTGCAAATGTTGGTGGCATCGGCCTGGCTGCTTCTGCCCCACTCACGCCACTGCCAGCTCATGGTGCTGCCCTCCAGCAAATCCTGCAGGTTCCAGCTGACTGACACCTCTGGCCTGCAGAGCATCATTGAGATGGTTTTTGTAGCGCAGCAAGGCAGCTCAGGTGCCTACCTGAGCCTGGGGTAGACAGCAGCAAGCTCTGCCAGCAGCACCATGTGGGACAGTGACCTGCCATGTGTTTTTCCTGAATATCACCTAAGCTGTTCAACAAATGGGATGAAATTTTAGTCCTTTTTTATTTTTCCTTTTTTAATGAACCACTTAATCATTGTCAAGTTTTGAAAACAGTCGGAATAATTTGCGATTTTTTTTTTACACTAGACCCTGTTGCTGTCTTTTAAGTTTTGGTAGTGGTTTGGATGTAGTATTTATTTTGCGTGGGAACTAAGTCTTGTTCACCTATGTTCAGGCCGGTTCACTTCTGTTCAGTCCTGTTCACCAGAAAGCACTCTGGGAGGGGTTCATCTGTGGGTCAGTTGAACAGAGAATGGGTTTGCCATTGCTTCGTGCATGAGGCAGTTATTGGCTGGTGAGACATGTGGGGACCGCGTGATCAAGGAGATGGTTGGGTGGAGGGAAGCATGAGCGGCAGCACCGCTCTTGCAGGCAGCCAACACCTGCATATTTTGAGCTAAGTTTTGAATATAAAAGGGGTTCCGTTGAGTACAATAAACAATCTTCTTTGGGACAAACAAGGAGGTCCCTGTCTTTGTTCTCCATTGCTATGAATGACTGCCTGTACTGGCACATATCATGGCATGTAAAAGATGTGAACCATGACCAGTAACAACTTCTACTGAACCAGGATCTGGGTCGACCAGGAAATGTTCGTTAAAGGAACCCAGATGTGCGCCTACCACCTATATCAGGTGAGCAGTGAAAGAATGATGGGAGGAAAAATATCCAAGGAACAAAGGAGGAGACTGACCTGTTACAGGGGCTCCTGCATCAGCAAAATACAGACATTTCTGATGCTAACATAAATGCCTTGCCAGACTGGGTGTCCATGCATGTGAAATATTTCCCTTTTACTGGGACCTTTAAATTGGAAAGCTGGCAGGCAGTGGGACAGAACTTTTTGATACTGCCAGGGACAGCAGTGTCAAGGCTTGGGGGCACCTCACCACGTGGGGGGGCTATCATGACAGCTCTCAAAGCGTTCCTATCATTTTGTGGCTTTCGAAACTGATTCACCTGAGCTCTCTGCCCCGCCTGAACTCATTTTCAACATACCAGCCTATCCCAAAGTCAGCCCACTTGACAGTAAAAATCATTACTTGGTTGGCTCCTCTGAGCACAGACCCTCAGAGGGTGAACAAGAGGAGGATTTGTACCCTCACCGGAACAACGACACCATGACACAGTGCTGGCAGAAATGTAGGGAAGCCACGATGAAAGAGGGCGACTTGGCAGTTATTGCCACCTGTCCTTATGCACCGAATCAATGCCTTGCTTACAGAGACTTGGATTATAAAGTTATCAAAGTACTGAGGACACTGGTAAAGGAAAGTGGTGCATCTTCCTCTCATGTTTTGGACACAATTTGTAGTTTGGTTACTTGATTATCACAAACTATGCACTGCTAAGGCGGGAGCATAGAGAAACAGAGATCCGCTTGTTTTTGTCACTCAGTTAACAGCAGAGGGCCCATGCACAGCCCCTGCAGCACAGATGGGCTGCCCTCATAACGCGTATGAAATTATCACCCCCTGGCTGTTCAGGCTCCCTGGCGCAGGCATCGATGCCACTATGTCTTCTGCTAAGATTTTACAGGTACCAGCGGGATCATTTGCACAGTTTCTCAACAGACTGCAAGCTGCACTGTCCCGGCAAGTTGACAGCGATGATGCCAGAGCTATTCTGTTGCGGCAGCTTGCTTTTGCAAATGCAAATAAGGATTGTAAGAAAGAATTACTGACTGTTCATAACCCATGTAGTTGTGATATAGCAGGTATGGTTAGGGCATGTCAAAATGTGGGTTCTGCCATCCATCATATTGGTTCTTTGGCTGCGGCTTTAGCCAGGCATCTTCATGTTTTGGTGGTAGGAGCAGGAGGTTGTTTTAAATGCAGTTTGTTTGACTACATTAAGAGGTATTGTCCTTGACAAGGTGAGGGGGAAGAAAAGTGTCTGGTAGAGGTTGTCTGAGGTGCAGAAAAGGAAAACATTGGGCTACTGATTGTCATTCTTGGTACAATGCAAAAGGGGAACCCAAACTGTTAGGAAACTTCCTGCAGGAGGCAGGCTCGTGCGCCCCGCAAAACCAAAAAAATTTGAAGCAAAACACTTGGCAAGTAAGCTTATGACCACAACTGCAGGCAGTGCAGAGTTGGATTTGGCTGCCCGAGAGTCAGAAACCCTCATGGCCTCCTCGGTGCATTTAGTTCCTGCAGAATTGTGCGGACCACTTGGGAATGATATGCGTGCCTTGTTAATCAAACGTTCTTCCACTACTGAATTGGGGCTTTTTGTATTACTGGGTGTTATTGATACGGATTGAGGGTGAAATATAAGTTATGCTGTGGACCCCTGTGCCACCTTGCTTTATACCTGCAGGTCAGTGTTTAGCTCAATTTACTCCATTTTCCAGAAAAACCCCTGGTGGCAAGAGTCAATGTGGCACAGGCCAACCACAAGTTCTTTGGACAAGTTCTATGATAACAGCTCAGCCAACCCTGCTATGCAGCACAGTTGGCAGAAAATTTAAAGGGCTTGTTGGTACCAGAGCTGATGTCTACATTATCAAAAGTAGTGAATGGCCCAGTGATTGGCTCACCTCAACCCTAATTGGGGTGGGAGGAATGCAGTGCCTTAGACAGAGAGCTCAGCATACCAGGGCTTGTTCTTGGCCCTGATGGGAAAACTGCCCAGGTTGCCCCTTTTATTGTCACTATTCCATGTACATTATGGGGAAGGGATATTTTAGAGCAATTTGGAACCCCCATACAAATTCTTCTTCCCCAGAAGATCTTTTTTTATAGGGACTGTTGATCAGCGGTTCCAAAATCAAATATTGGACATCTATAAACTCACATGGTGGACAGAGGAGCCTGTGTGGATCCACCAAGGGCCCCTATGAAATGAATGACTGCAAAATTTTTCAGCAGTTCACGGAGGAACAGTTGTCCTTAGGCCATATTCACCCATCTTCTAGCCCTTGAAACACCCCTCTATTCTATATATCCAAGAAAAATGGCAAGTGGTGATTGCTGCATGACCTCTGAGTAGTAAATGCAGTCATTGAACCAAAGAGTGCTTTACAGCCTGGACTTCCATTGTCTGCAGTGATTCCCCTCAACTGGCCTCTAGTAGTTATAGACCTGAAGGACTGTTTCTTTACCATTCCATTCCACCCTGGTGATGCACATCGGTTTGCCTTTTCAGTGCCCACCTTGAATCATGCTGGGCCAATGAAAGGGTTTCATTGGACACTGTTGCCACAAGGCTCGTGTAACAGCCTGACCATTTGCCAGTGGGTGGTCAATCTTGCCCTGCAGCCTGTCTGTCGAAGATTTCCAACCACAACTATGTATCACTATGTGGATGATCTTTTGCTTGTAGCTCACAACCAGTTTGTTTTGTGTTGCATTCAGGTGGGTGTTATGCAGGCAGTACAAGCTGCAGGACTGATGGTTGCACCTGAGAAGGTGCAGTGTGAGTCACCATGTCCTTATTTAGGGTGGAAGATTACTCAACAGACTGTTTGCCCTCCACCTCTAAAGCTTCCTGTTAAGGATATCTTGACTTTAAATGAGTTACAGAAATTCCTAGGTTCCTTGAACTGTTTACGTCCTACTTCAGGTTTATCCACAGAACTTTTACACCCTTGTTTGACATAAGGGAAAGCCCCATCTGAATTCTTATTGACAGTTAAGCTGGAAATGCCCTTGCGCATTGTTGACAGGCATGTGAATGTCTTAGCCCCTAAGATGGATGGACACATACTGATACCATGTGCACACTGTTCTTGTCACAGGCATATGCTGGTGTTTTTGAAGGGTTCTTAGTGGGTTACTCGCCCTCTTCCATACTCAGTCATTTTACCTCAGTTTGGGGTGTGATCCAGGATTTGTTAACTTGAGAGGAAAACTCACTTTGACTGAAGTAGATTCTAAATAAAACCTGCAGAGTTCCTAAGCAAATCAAAACCAAGTAAGCATGAAATATATTTGATCCAGGGTACTGTAAATGGAAATATTTTGTTATTATTGCTGGTAGACATGGGAAAAGGAAAAGGTATTGCAATAGTGCACATAACTATGCTTAATACAGCCAGACCAGCCTCAGCTACCTAAATTGCTTCACACCAGTTTCCACAACTATATGCTGGATCTTTCATAATTCTTGGGTGTTTTATGAAATTGGATTACACAGTTAGACAGCTGATATACCTCCGGCTATTAAACTGCAGAAAGGAACTCATGTGCCAGACCATTCATCCTGTTTACTGTGCCTGTATGGCAAACATCACAGAAAATGTGGACAGAAATTTTTATTTTAGGTTCCCAACATAGCTGCATTGTGCCTGGGGCTCCAGAGCATTACTCTGGAGTAATTGCTGCTTCACAGAGGGAGAAGTAGAGTTGTTCTCCACTTTTTATATATTTCTGAGGTATGCTTATTACTATGCCCTGGGTTTTATAACAAACAGCTCCTATCAAAACGTGTTTTTCGCTGATCTCCGTAGCTGTTTGGTTTTTGATGTGGATGGTTTTCAGGGAATCAGATCTTTATAAACAAACAGCTTTTTGACTAGCGTATGAATCATTAGAAGAGGAGTAAAGTTTGTCAAAAATGCTGGTTCTTTTACTTTCTGAAAGCATCAGTGTTCTTAGATGTCAGTCTTTCAAACTGTGTGGTCCAGGATATATTTAAAAATTTAAATATTGTGGCTCAGTGTCTATGACTAGAGCAAATTATGACTGACACAACTTTTATCTTGTCAACTGTATTTAAGAAGGTGGCAAGGTAGCACTGCCAGCCTTGATGCTTTTGAATGTTTGCATGCTGTTACTTGCAGTGGTATATACTGTAGAAAAATAAAAATAAGAAAACAGCTCTAAATGCCATTGCAGGGACCAAAACTGTGTGTTTTCAGGTTTTTTAACTAAACAGTAATTCTTCTTCTGGAATGCACATGGATGGACAATGAAGCCAAGAGAAATCAAGGGGTGATTTTTCCACTTGGTGAAAGTCCCTAAATAACCCAGAAATTCTGGTGTTGCGAAAGAAAGAAATTGGCATTACTGCCAGGTAGGATTTTATCTCCTTTGTGGTAACCTTACAGTTCAGATTGAAGGAAGACCTTGGATGACCACATTGAATATGATTGGAGGGTGCAGTTACAGTAAGGATAGCTGGGAGCAGCAAGAGCAAAATTTGGCACTTGGTGTGCTGTTCCCAGTGCCAAAGGCTTCGCAAGAGAGGGATTGGTGGCAAATCTGGGTAAGAAAATATTGCAAGGAGCTAGAAAGTCCTGCAGGGTGGGTGACAGTCACAGGGGTAGCAGCCATTGGGGAGGTGCTGTGAATGTGGCGCAGTCTGGCTTGGATCTCCCCTGGAGTGGGGGATTTGGGAGCCAACCTGGACTGTGCCCAGTGTCTGAGGGGACAGTATCTGGGGGGGAGTCAGAGATGGGCACATGGGGAAGGAGTGGCTTTACCTGGGTGAGGAGAAGGACGAGGTAACTGGACTTTTTCCCAACACATCACAGGGACAGTCATGTCCTGTGATGTGTTGCAGCATGGCAGGAGGGACAGCAGCATGGCAGCATGGCAGGAGGGACATGGCAGCAGGGAAGAGAGGCCACATCTGCTCCCCACAGCTGGGAAGGCTGCTTGGAAAGGCTGTGAGACCCTCATCTTGGCCTGCTCCTGTTGGCCTGGCTGTGACACAGGAGCTTTGCCAGCCACCTCCAAAGGTCCCATCTGGCATGAAGAATTTCAGAGTTCAGTGACTGTCACTGTCGGACACAGGACAGAAGTTTTTACGGGTCATCACTTCACTGCCCACTCAAACAGTTTCATACACTGAGAAGAGAGACTGTGTCATCCTCAGGCACAGAAACAGAAGGTTCATGGGGTCAAGGGCCAATGCATAAGTTTCAGGCTGGAGACAAAGCCATTATGACTGAAATTCCAGGGAATTAATGAAAAAATGTGGGGTTTTGCTAAAAAGAAAGTTACACCTGGGCCCCAGTGAAGAGCCAGAGTGGGGCAGCAGAGGAGCACTTGTAGCTTTACATTGTTTTCTTTTTTCCTACTTTCTACTTCCAAAATGAAACAGTTCAATACACATTCATTAGGTCAGCTGGGACACCCAAGAAAACATATCACAGTCTTGTTTACAGGATGAAGCCCTGGCATTCTCCCTTCAGGTGAATGAAGGCTTCAACTTCATAATCTATAAACCTGCAACATTTAAAATTTTTTTTAAATGATAATTTGAATTATATAAATGATGATTACAACTGATGCCGGAATGATTTTTTTTTCTTTTCTTTTATATACCTTTTACACAGTTCTCTGTATCCACAAGTATTAGCAGTATGCATACTTGCAACCTTTTACGTAGTTTAGTGCTTAGTGTTTTGGAAGTGTTCTGCAGGCCTGAGACCAAACACCCCAGAACTGCAGAGCCAGGGAGACCAAACATTCCTACTATCTCAGGAACCCAAGGTCTCCTGACAGGAGGATTCTGTAAACTAGGGGTTAGCCCACCCCAACCCCATTATTGGGCCCCCTTGTTAGATATGCTGATGTGTAAAGTCTATAACAGGTGTGTGTGATTGACAGTGGGTGTGCATTTTGCCACGTGTCACCTGGGTGAAGTGGATGCATCAAACAGGATCCTGATTAAAATACTGAGGTAAAGACCCCAACCCCTTTAACCGTGTCTAGCTTCATTTTCCTAACACCAGGAAAAAGGCATCACTACCAATAGTTGCTGATAATAGCATTTTGGGATATTTCAATCTGTTAATTCACTTTTTTGGTCAAATAATTGGTGGGAAACACTGACATTTAACTAATTATGATAGTTTTTCTCTCTTTTTAACTGTGTTTCAATAATTATGAAGAGTATTTCAAAGGGCTTTGAGATAACTATTTCAAAAGGAATGACAGTTGTCCTTGTTCCTTGTCATCAGAAATGGCACAGGCACCCCACCCTATGCCAGGGAGAGTCCCAAACTGTCTTGTAATCCTGTTAAAATTGATGAACCCAGTGAAGTGTGGCTCTGGGAAGATTCAAAATCCTTTTGTCAGAGTGGAATTAAATATTTGCCTCCTGTGTATTGGGTGGCTTATGATGGGTCAGGGGAGGCAGGGATGTGTGCTGCATCAAACCTGGGATGTTCTCCTGTGAGGGCTTTTTCCTGTGCTGAGCTGTGGAGATGGAAGCACTCTGCAGGCTCTTGTGGAAACAGCAAAGCCCAAGGAGCATCTGAGCAGAGCAATGATTTTTTCTCTACAACATAGATGTGCTGCTTCATGACAGCCACTTCTCCAAGTTGTTTTAGTGGCACGGGACTGAGGCAGAGCTGGGAAAGAGGGCAGGGGACAGATGACACTGACCACCAGCCTCTGGCCACTGTCCCTGTTTCTCCTGTGGGACTTTAACCCTTTGGCACTGGTTGGGAAGGAAGTGAAACAGGGCAGGAGACATCAGGGGATTTTTGGAGGGTGTCAGGAATAGAATGTGTTCCTGAACCAAGCAGGGACTGGTGGGCTGCTGGGTAGGTGACAGGTGACAGTCACTGGCTACAGTGACCATGTGGCAGGGATGGTGAGGGTCCAGAGAGAGTGAGGACTTGGGAGCAGTAGAGGATGTACCCCAGACTTAGGAAAAGAAGGAAACTTCGGCAGGTGCTGAAGAAAAACTGAAGTAAGGGGGCAAGGGGAGGTGTACAACACAGGGTGCATTAGTGCAAGGCCTCAGCGTAAAAGCAGATGTTTTTCCATGGGGCAGAAATTCTAGCTCATTGGTAGCATCACTGTAACAGCCAAATCTTCAGATGAAAAGCCAGCTATTAAACAAAAAGCACAACCACACCACCCATTCTGAGATTCTGCACTCTTTTGTTTTGCAGCACATACACCTCAAATCACACCTCCAAAGTGGTGTGAGGAACACAGGAATTTGAGTTCATGTGCTTTATCTCTTCATTACATCCTGTGGGCTGAACTCCCTGAATAAGTCACTTCTTCCCTGACACAGGGCCAGCAGGTGACTCCCATGCTGCACTACACACCTACCTCAGGAGGTGCAGCAGAAGTGGAGACGAAGTCGCTGCCACTGGAAAACAGGAGACAGAAGTGCAGACAGCCCCCCACATGTTCAAGATGCTTGCCTTAAAAGAGAGATGCACTGTGTAAACTATTGAAAGGAAAAAAAGACACAGGCAAAAGTAAAAACCCCAAATCTCCCAACAAAATGTTTCAGTTCAGATCAACTTGACCAATGAAAATGCTTCCCTAGTGAAATTAGCAATTTTGCTTAGGGAATTTCTCTGCTAATGGCACTATATTTCTTATCAATGCTTTTTGGATAATAGCTCCCAGTAGTCTTCATTAGGTACTAATTTCCTAGAAACAATTAATAAGACACTGGTAAGTCCCTTAGGTTGTGCTGAAAAATCTCATTGGAAATAATGGCAAAATCATTTTGGTTTTATATGTATATACACACTGGGAAGAAATAGATACACCTCTAGGGACCATTGTCAATCCAATTACTTTGAAATTTCTCAAAACAATGATTGAAGTTGCTCTTATCTATAGTAATTTTTTTGCACCTTTGTGAGATGCTAAAATAAATGCTGATGATACACTCTAGTATGTATTTTTTTAGTGTGTTGATAGATCTAAGCTTTCACTTATAGCAGCAAAAGTTTTGGTTTGGAATTGGGGTATTAACTGGTATGTTCATGAATTGGTAGATGTAGAAGTCGAAGGGGTTTTGTTTATTTCTAATTTTTGAAGGTGTCCAAGCCACAGACAATACCTGCTATGTAAATGCCATCTTGGCTTTCCTGCTCCAGCCACAGCTCATCTCTCTGCCCCCAAAAGGAAGTCTTTCTTTAACTACAGTTCTCATTTGCTTTGTCTCCTGCCAAGCAGCTCCTGAGGGCAGTGCTCCCAGGAAGGGTCCAGCTTCACTCCTTCTCTCCCTTCCTGAGAAAAGCCCTCCTGCCATTCACAGGGGTGGGGCCAGGGGAGCTGCAGGGTGGGGTAGGACCACCTGTCCTAGGGAATCACAAGCTTGGGGTGTCCAGGAAAAGGGCACGTGACTCCCTGGGATCCCCTCCCCCGGTTAAACAGGTTTCTCCAAAACTGAGAGCTCCCTTGGAGGACCTTCCTTAGTCAGTGGGACCTGAGGCACCCAAAGGAAAGAAAAAGAACTAAATAACAACATTACTAAAAGCCTTACGTGAGCTCTGCATTACTGTTCATGACTGACAGGCGGGTAAGTATCTCATTTATTGTCTTTATTTTCTAATCAATAGAACTTCTGCAGGCAAAAGAAACCTCATGCACAATTTCTTTTTAAGATTTGATTGCAAGTTTGCCCCAATCCAGGGCATTGCCCTGCCTTCAGTGAAGGTATGTTCACTGTGGGTAGATGGAGGTCCAGAAAAGTGCTGTTTTGTTGACCTGCTTCTATGGCAACACTTTTTTCTTAAAAATACCCTAGCTACAATAAAAATTCAGAAATTACCCTTTATACCTTTTTGCAGAACAAATGCAATCAGAGTGCCATCAACAACTTTCATGAAGTGAGAGGTATTTAGAATTATTTGATAAATAAATTGCTGATGATACATCTAGCCCAACCATTTATTAAAATCATTGTGCTGTTTTCCCTCCACCAGCAGAAAAACAGAATAAAAGGTGCAGTAGAAGTGTTCTGCAATTATGGTGCATAATGCTAGCTCTAAATATCCGAAATAACGTGTTTTTCCCATCAATATCCTTACACTGAGTCTGTGCTGGTTGCAGCTGCCTGCCTTGTGAAATTAGGTGTATCTAGTTGCTCATTTGCATTCCCTAATGCTCTGATAAACCACTTGGCTTTTGTTGCCAAACAGCTCTCACAGCTAGGCAAGGTGACTTATTTGTGTACTTCTTAGCTCTGCCTGGGTCTGCAGGCATGTGAGTAATTGGTGTTCAAACTGCTAAACCTCCTAATGACAAAAACATTTTAAAAAGCCTGGTTTGGAGCAAAGGAGAGTCAATTAAAGCGCCGTGTTTTGCCACAGATTTAGAAAACTACACAGATGCCTCTGTTCTGCTCACTACTGAAACACTGAAATAACACCACAGGTCACGTTTCATGAGTCAGGAAGCTTCTCTCTGATATTCTGGAGATCTGGAGGAGGACCAGAAACACACTAGAGCTAAGGTTTAAGGGCAGGCAATCAAAGCGGCAGCCATTAAAGGGGTAATTCCTGGGACAGCCAATAAAGGCAGTAGCATTTTCAGTGGCCTACAAAACATTTATTTTGATGGGACTCTCCCTCAGACAGATATGGCTGAAGGAGGACCAGCATCCCCCAGGATGTGTAAACCTTAAAATTCAAACTTCAGCCCCAACCCCTTCCACAGCCACTCCTGCCCTGGTGCCTTCTTTTTCATGCACACAGAGGTGCCAGACGCTGATTTGAAACCTTTGCATTTTATTCTTCTCCAAACACAGCCCCAGGCAGAGTTATGTAGATTTTATTTAACCTGTCTTAACTGTTGTTGAGGGGGATGTAATTTGACTGTCCCTGGAATGGCAGATGCAATTGAGAATCTCAAAAATTTGCAACCTGAGAGATAAAGTGAATAGGCAAAAACAGTTTCTAGTGGGTTTTCCTAAATGAACTTTTCTCCCTCTGAAAATATGCACACAAGGATAGTTATGTAGATGAATGCAACTGGATGACAAGCACAGCAATGCCACCCTAATTTAAAAATTAAAACTGTCTGAAATGGAAAGTTAAATTGGATGCAATTAGTGCAGCCTAAACAAAGAAACTTCCTTAGAGCTACACTGATTCAACCTTACCAGGTCTCCTAGGGATGAGCCTGATGGTCTATGATAAGCCTGCTGAGCATCCCTTGGTCCTCTGCACAGCCCTGTCCTTCTTCAGGATTTTTTCCAGTTGCTTCCTTGTTGTGTGGGAAGCCATGACCTGTAACATCATTCTATTTACAGAATGAGAAAGAAACCGTGGCAGGCAGCTTGGTGTCTTCAGTGACAAACTGTTAGTTTGGAATTGCTGGCTAGAATTCAATGGAAAGAAAAAAGAGGGCTTGGTATAAGGGGGGAATATTCCAGGATTTTAACCCTTCCTGTTTGACAGTCCTCTTTTTAGTCTGGTTCTCTGATGAAATGCAAAATAAACAGTTTGTATTTGTCCTCATCCCACTGCCACTCAGTTTCTGAACTTGGACTGAATTTGACACAATGACTTGAAAGGTTCCAAATATTGCCTTATTTAGGAGAAAAAAAGAGAGAGATCCTAACCCTTCAGTAAAAGAAGAGGTGATAATAACCTTTTCCCGGGAGTGGTCCGATCATGAAGCCTGCCAGAGTTCAGGAAGTTTTTGGAGAAAGCTCTCAGGAACATGCTGTGGGTTTTGGGGTGCCCTGTGCAGGGCCAGGTTTGATGATCCTGATGGCTCCCTTCCAACTCAGCCTATTACAGAATCACAGAATTACAGAATTAACCAGGTTGGTAAAGATCTTTGAGATCATGAAGTCCAACCTATGACTGGACACCACCTTGTCAACCAGACCATGGCATTGAGTGCCATGTCCAGTCTTTTCTTAAAAAAACAAATTCTGTGATTCTGTCATTATTTGTTTCCTGTGTTCTTCATGTCCTGTTGCATTCAGACCATCCTGAACCCTTCCAACAGCACAGCCTGTTTGATGCTGTTCTCTGTGCCCTGGCTCCCTGTATGACTCCCGAACATCCGGGACACCCCAGGAGCTTCTGGCAAAGTGATTGAGACCCTATAACGTAGCACTGGTACCCCTACAGCAGTGCAATTAATGTTATTTGTACCCTAATGTGCTTCTGATAGTTCTGTAAACAGTTTATTGCACTTCATCTTCCTTGGCACAACTTCCAGGTCTGCAAAACCTGCACTTTTCAAGAAGCTCTGGGCAATTCTCTTTGCTTCTGGTCTCTTACACTCACCTGTACTTGACTGACCTGCTCTCTTGAGCCTTCCCCCTTTTCCCCCACCATTATTTCTCTCCTCCTTCCTAAACAGAACTAAATTAAGTACAAGAGAACAAGGAAGGTGGTACATACTTTAATTGTTTTTCTCATCCAGGTTGCTTTATGCAGCTCCACTCCTGGACCATAACATCTTGTGTTAGGAAATGTATGAATGGATAATTACAAATAAACACAAAACAATTCTAAACCAGAAAACATTAACAGGAAATAAAAGGACTTTTCTTTTTCTATTGATGGCTTAAAAAGGCAATAAAGGGGCACAATTTTGGACTGACTGTATTTGAGTCAAACATAACAGTCTTGTTTTTAACTCATATACAATCTTACCTTCTTTCTTTAAAGGAGTGTACATTACCAGCTGACAATGCTGATTCAGAACAAAGACATACTTCATTTTTACTTGTTTGCAGGGAAATGCAGGAAAACAGTGACATATTTGTAGATTTTCTCTCCCCAAGTGGACTGAATGTCATCAATTCTCACCTACTTCCCTGGTTTTCCTAATTTTTTAACAAATGTTCTTTCTATGAGAACTAGAGTGAATAGTAATATATATTGTCATGAACAGTCAAGCACTCTGAATCCCAGCGTCACAGAATCATTTAGGTAGGAAAATATCCTTGAGATATCAAGCCCAATTTTTATCCATGCACTGCCAAGCCCACCAATAGACCATGTCTGTAAGTGCCACATTTCACTTATTTTAAATCCCTCCAAGGATGGTGACTACACCACTGCTCTGGGTAGCCTTTTCCAGCGTTTGATTCAGTGGATAAATCTGGGCTCGTATTTCCTCACGATATTTTCCTATTTCAACATTATTTTTTACAGATCTTGGGAAATGCTCTTATTGAATTAGTGCCCTTTAAAACTTGCTTCATGAAAGGCAATCTCACCAAAGTCCTGAATTTTGGTCGTTCCTCTGACTCATTTTCTTCTCTTCTGGTTTATGGAAAAGAAAGACCTCAAAAGTTTCCCTGGGTTGTTTTTTAACCTTTTCTATTTTGCACTCAGCCTTCTCAGTTAAGAATTCAAAATGCCTCTGAAAATAAAACAAATTGTGAGCTGTGTTACTGAAAAGAAGAAAACCATCTTGAAAATCAGAGGCTGATGCTGTTCAGTGTGGTCTGTGCTCAAGATCATTAATATAAAAAGGGCAAGAAGGTGATAGAGAGATTGCAGCTTGCTCTGAAGAGGCAATGCCAGCTGCAAGGGGATGGTGGACACATGCAAAGTGGTGAGGAAAGTGTTCTTGCTGCTGTGAACTGTCCTGCCTGGTTTTGATGTCACCCATGACAAAACTGTTCAAACTTCCACAAGAGCAAATGGAACCCCAACCTTTTCAATTTTTTTCCAGCTCCTTTCTCAATATGTATTATTTCAAACTTTCCAATTTTCCCCACCATGTTCCTGATCCTTTTTGCACCCTTTTTCTGCCTCTCGCCCCATTGCTCTGTGTGCTTGACTGAGGGCAACACACCCCATCTCTTCTATTCACCCACCAACAAAAAGAGTGTGACTCCTGTCATTTATGTGAGGTGGGTTTGCACTGTTCTATTTCACTAAAAGTCTGGGAAGGAAAAAGCTCTTTGGGTGCTTTCAGCACATTAAGAGAGGGGCTGAAAGCTGTGGAGCAGCAGCAGAAGCTTGGTTGTGCTTTGGCAATGATGAAACACTGAGGTCTCAAGGTGAAAGCACTAGACCTAGACCTGCTAAAGTATCACCCCATTAGCTGGCGAAGGGACCTCTCTGGGATTCTGTTTCCTCAGCAGTGAAATGATTCTGGTGGTGTCTTCTTGCTTGATAAAACCCTTCCTGCAGAGGGAAGGGGCTGTGTAAGAGGTAGATGACCTTGATGTAGAATGGGTCATGAGGATGCATCTGAGGTTGTTTTCAGTTTGCATGGTTTGTGTTTGCCTGATGCAAAGAGACCCTGTGTACTACTGCTTTGTGTCTGGAAATTTGTGTTTTTTCCAGGGTAGTGACAAGTTTTTAAAGTATGTCAAACTTGGATGTGTGTGGACTGTGGAAAGAAGGACAAGTCACTGTGCAAAGGTTGTTGCTAAATGAACTTAAATCTTTACTGATTTAAGTCAGAGCCATTGATAGGTGCCAATACCACTGTCTTTTTGATTATACGTTAATAGACCTAAATATGCTGCCTTTTCATTGTGTACATGCTAATTCCCACGTTCAGTTAATCACATGACAATCTGGTTTGAGTTTATGGAGTTTTTGCATGTTTTTCTCCTTTTTTTCCTTAAAATGTCTTTATGGCCCATCACTTCTTTCTATTCTTTTGTGATCTGAATGATTCATAAGGACTGTTATTTTCAGTGCAGAGTACACAGGAAACTTTTACACATGAGTCCATGACAATCATACAGAAGTCAAAGCTACTGTTTTGAAATAATTCCTGCCAGAAGAAAACTTCACAGATCAATCTAGAAATATACTCAAATAACAAAAAAAATAGAAAGAAGAAAATCAAAATACCCCACTGACCACCTGACCACACCAGCACTTGGCATGGTATAAGAGGTGCTGCAGGTACCAAGGGCTAATGGACTAAGGGATAGAAGTAGACTGACTTCTGCTTTGAGCATTAGCACAGGGAGTGTTGAGCCTTAATCCCCAAAATGTGTTGTAGTGCAGATAAAGCTCTCCAATGGCACCTGCAGTCCTGACTCAGGCTCCCAGACAAGGAGCAGACACTCCCATCCAGCACGCATGGAAACTGGCACAATGCATTCATCTGTTGAACATCATGAAAGGATGCCCATGTCAGGAATAATAACTTATTTCAGCCTAAACACAGATGAAATTATGCAGGTTTGCATGCTCGGTCACCATATTCTCTAAATGTCAGGTCATGTGCTGTTTTCTTTCTCTTTTGCTCCGAGTTGCATCTGTATCAACACACATTTCATCTGACTCAGACTTGGTGCAGATGGAGAGCTGTCATCTGTCCTGTAAATGACAGCCTGTCTGTCCCTTGCATAAAATGCCACAACTAATGAGGGGAGATAATTATGTCTATCCCACCCCCACTACCCTCCCAAAAGCCAGCAAGCTTTCAATTAGGGAAAGGGCAAGGAAGGAAGATTTTGAAAATCCTGAAGACTCAAGACTCTGGATGAGTACAAACATCACTGAGAAGATTCATAGAATTAGGAAAAGAAAAATATCTCAAAAAGAGAAATGCTCTTCCTTCTCTGGCCTTTAGTCCTCGTGCATTTTTGAAGTTGCTGGAACTCACACACCTTCCAACTCCCCTGCAATCCTCATCACCACTCTAAATAGACAGAAGAAGACCCAAGGCAGCATTATTGATGATAAAGGGTAAAACATCAGTTCACAACTAAATGGTTGGTTCCAGGACATACTGAGTCTGATGAGAAAATGAAAAGAAAACAGGGAAATCTTAAGTTCAGCATGAAGAGATTTGGCAGATTCTCAGCATTTTCTCTCAACATATTAATTAGTCACTTGTTCCAACAAGGAGGGAGGGAGAGGGGTACAAGAGAGTGATTCAAACTAGAGAACAGCATTGGCACAGGAACAAATGGGTATCAACTGGCTATTAAAAATCTTAGGATGCAATTTAGAAAATTATTTCTAATTGTCAGAGAAGGGAGGTTATAGAGCAGCTCTCCTAATAGAGGTGAAAACAGAAAACTTGGTGTTGGACAGAACTTGATGTCATTATGGCTGGGATTATAGGATTTTATTTCCTGGCCTGAGGAGTTCCTGCCAGTTTTTTACTCATTTTCACCTCCACAGTTACAACACTGTTATCAAAAACACTTGGGCATTCACAGGTGTCCCTTCTCAATCACATTAATGGGAATGGAACAGAAACTAAGAAAAAGCTCTGCCCAGAGACTTGCTATCTGTGCAGGTAATGACAAGACTGATGCAAAATCAAGATGCTCTGTAGCCTCTTGGCTGCCCTGTGCAATTTTGGTCACCAGACACCAGCACTGCACACTGAGACCACAGTGGAAAGGAATGGAAGAACCAAACTGAGTTTGTGCTTAGCATTGAGGACTGGGCTGTGACAGCAGCCAGGGAGAACCAGGGGCTGTTTAAAGGGCTTTATCTGCACTGACTATAGATCTTGCTGAAGGCAAGTGATTCCTCTTTTCTATCACGTGGCTGAATTCCTTCAGCTTTTGGAAGTTATGGGGGAGCACAGAGAATATATGTATGCGCACTGTCAATTTTTCTCAGTCTCTTGAGAGTCCACAGAGTGCATGAAATATCATCAAGAAGCAATGAATCTTGGCAAGCTTCTTAAAAAATTCTGCTCACTTTCTTATTTATTTAAGATTTCTGGCCTTTCATTTCAGGTCATTCTAAATCAAACCCAGGGCTTTCTTTAGGCAGTCTATGCTTATGCCATAAATCAGATTTCCTTTTCTACTCTTAAGAAAACCATGAGAAGTGTTACTGAGAGAGAGAGACTTTATTAGCACAAAAGCACAGTTTTGCAGCTGGCCCAATGGAGCAGAAGATGCCAACATGACTGAACAAGAGGTAGCATTCAGAGTTCTTTTCTGCATTGTGACCATCCTTGAAGAATATTTGTACAAGATGCTGCTAAACATGTTGTTCTTGACATGTACCTAATTTTCTGATGCCTGTGGCAGCTTGGATTAGGAACACTTAGGGGAACAAGAGAGAGATCAAATGCTCATGCTCATTCTCATTCCTGCCATTCACACCCTGCTCATGGTCCCTGCCTTTATCTCTGCTGATACTGGACAGGAACTTGTTTCTCTGGCATGAGGGACATATCTTTTCCAACCCCTTGCAATCCACAATGTGGGATACAACCCTGCTGTGACCAGTGGCAGAATAGAAATGGGGCGATTCTGCCTCCTTTTTGCTTGTTTGTTGGTCAAAGCATTTTGTTCTCTGTTAGGATAAGTACCCAGGAGTATTCAAGTTAAAGGGTGAGTAAACTCCATAGAACAAGCCATGATCAGTTTTGTTTCCAAAACTTTCTGTGTGCTGGCTCTGAATATTAAGGAATATAATAAAAATTGCCTGACTTGCAAAATATGGAGAGATGCCCCATCTCTGATGCAGTTTTTGATACTGCATCAAAAGCAGTATCAATTAATGGCTTTGGACACCTGGAAACTCTGTCTTGGATGTGTAGCAGAATCATCCAGATAATCGTCTAAACCCCCAAATGGAGCTCAGCCTGAGAGTCCCGAAATGGAGAGAGAGAAACTTCCTGAAACAGCATTGATAACCTGGTGTGTTGTAACAGGGATTCAATAAACTTCAGTTTTCTGCTTGTGCTTCACTTGTTCCATACTTCTGGATGAGTAGAAGTCTCTTGGAGCTCCTCAATCTACTCCAGCAGCATGGTAGAAGGCAGCCTTCTTCTTTTCTAATGTAAATCATTACAGATAATTCAGAATTTGAGAAGTGCTGTGGAATGGCACCAGCATAATATTATTCCCCACATTTGGAGTCAGCAAGGTCAGGTTGTTAAGAAAATGTTGTCTTTGTGGGACTAAGACATTACTAAAACCAAAGAGATAATATTTTCAATATCTACATTCTTCTTCCTAATTGCTTCCCAGAGAGCAAAAGTTCAAGTTTCAAAACCTTCACAAGCAATATACTTTTGCAGATAGCTTCTTAAGAAAATAAGATATGTGAAGTCAAGAACACTGCAAAAATGGAGGAAAAATTATAAAGACATGGCTATGCAGAGGCTGAGAAGACTAAATCCAATTAGTGTAATGTATGTCATATAAATCTCTTTTAGGCTAGGTTTAGTTTGAGTTTTCTGCAGTTCACTTTGTTTTGTGTCCTGCAGGCATTCCTTCCATGTGGTCTGGCAGATCAAGGTTGCTTCCACACAGTCAGGAAGTTTCAATCAGTATTTCCCAGTATTTCCTGACCTTTTAGAGGTATGGTTTTTATCTCCTGAGAAGGCAACCAGATGACATTTGCTCTCCTTTGTCATGAAAGTATAACCAGTTGGAAAAGCTGTTTCTTCCCACCAGCCTTGTATCCCAAAGAGAACTTCGAGGATAGACTGAAACTATATGTTATGCAACTTAAAATACAGTGCCTATGCATTTTAATGGATTCACTTTTATTTATTTTATTTTATTTTATTTTATTTTATTTTATTTTATTTTATTTTATTTTATTTTATTTTATTTTATTTTATTTTTTAATTAAAAGTTTAGTTTCCCATACTCACCTAATCCCAAGCATGATGACTGATAAGGGACACCAGCTGAGTAAGATTTACTGGGGGAGACACTTCACCACCACATGAACAGATGTGAGCTCTCAGTGTTTCTTTCTCTTTCTCTATTTAGCCTGAAACCTCTCCGATTCAGAAATGCAGAGCTTTTGAGGTATTTTCAGTCAAAGAGGATACATAGAGCATGGAAGCGCCTTCAGCCACTGGGACCTGTACTGGATGAATGCAATTCTGACACTCCTTAGGCAATCAGTTTAATTAAAGGTATTTGTGCTCTGTTCTGGCTTCCTTGTTCTCTGTTTTCTGTGATATTTCTGGGTAAGAAACATTTTTAAATGTTTTGCTCAGATGAATAGTCAACTAAGACAAAGACTTAACCTTCTACTGGCAAAATTTTCCAAAATCCTTCCTGCCATCTGTTCATTGCATACATTGCTTAATATTTTTTCTGGAGTCAACAGAAATGATCTTACAATTATTTTATAGAAAACTCCAAAAACATTTTCCCAGAAGTGGTAGCAGTAGAGAATTTATTAAAAAGTAATGTGATTTCTTCTGCTCTGTAGGAGAAAGGTCCTGCAGAATTAGGGAGTTTTTGTCATTTATCCAGAGAGCGTACACAGTAAGTTTATTGGGACATATGAAGAAGGAGAGGATTCAGAGAAGAAATTCCCCTCTTTAGGCAAGCACAAACAGATGAAAATTCCAAGAGAACCTGTGTCGCTGTTGAAATGTGTAATTCTGAAATACTAAATTTGGCACACACATCGCAATTCAGTATTTTTCACTATTTAATAACCAAACAAGTTGAGAATTACAAGGAAAGACAGGACCAAGTGCATCATTTCAACAGTGTCCCTTTTTCGAACTGTATCTCTTTTCTCAAACTTTCTAAGTTAATTCCTTTCCAATTTATCCACTGCAAAATAAGAAACCAGGATAATTTACATACAGGCATGGGCCATAAAATAGTCACTGAATAACAACAAAATGATAGCAAAAGGGAGCTGGAGTACATCCCTATCAGATGCTTTAACTTTATATTTTTATCACTTGGCCCTCCTGCCATAACATAAACATCTACTTGGCTTTTCTGTAAACAGCATCCTTGAGTCCATCAATCACCAGGGATTGGGCAGCTTTTACAAGCTCATGACGGATTTTTGCAGGCTGACAAATGGGTCATGCACTGCTTTTCACTGAAATGCATTTTACAAGCTAAGGAATTAGCTGATAAAGTAGTTATCAGTGGCTTTGCATAATGAAAGCCACCAACTTTAGAAAGCTTGAACTTTCATTAAAGAAGTTTTAGGAAAAGCCTATTTCTGCAAAAGCATTCTGTTTGGCAGCATTTCTTCATTTATCTTTCCTGTTTTCCTTGGTTTCCTTTATTCCCTTTTTGCAAACACAGAAGCATTTGTCTAATTTTTTTGCTAGAGTTACTCACAAAATCAATGTTACTTAGTACTCTTGCCTTCAAGAGCAAGCTGATGTACCTCAGCGGTGATGTAGCCTTAAAACTTTGCAGTGTCCATTATATATTCCTCTGGGATTGAGTTGTGATGTGAAATGAGCAGTAACACATGAAGAAAAACTGAGTGGACAAAGCAGTTTCAGTTCAATGCCCTGAGAGTAAAGTTTTCCACTGTGAAAACTGCTGGGTTTTGGTCACACCAGGCCCTGCCATACATTCAGTGGCATAGTGTGACATGTTTTATGTGTATTTACTCTTGAAATTCTGATTCCCTATTTCCTTTCCTTCTTCCCTGGTAAAATGTTAACAGTTTTCATCAATGCCAAGTCTCACAGGTGTTATAAATACATATTATAGTGTTGGTTTTTCGCAAATAATGAATACTTTGTATATAATATTGATCCTTGTAGAAGCAGTGTTTGTGTAGAAATGTAGCCATTCTAGTTTTACTTAATAGTTAAGAAATAACTAACATTACTGTGTGAAATATCACTCACAAACCACCCCTCAGGCGGGGCGATTTACTTCTGTCAAGATATTCCTAGATAAGAGACTCCTCTTCGAACGACTATGCAAACTTCTACTCTGTCAAGATATTCCTGGATAAGAGACTCCTCTGCCGGAAATTGATAAAGGACTAACTGAATTCCTCAAAAGAACTTCATTAGAATTATACAACAAGTTGTAAAAGTAAAAAAAGTATTTAAAGAAAGTTTCTCTCTCTAGGAGAGGTGTACTCTGGCTCTGTGCCAGTACACCCAGCGTCCCGGGACGCCGTAATTCCTTTACTTTGTCTTTGTCTTTTCTTATTAATTTTTTATGAAAAACCTTTTAACTTTAACAGAAAAGGACCTCGTTTTTAATAGCTGGGGGCTTGTCCGGGATCAACACCTTGCTACCGAAACCCTGGGAGACCCGGAGCTGGGGAGGCGCCACCGCCTAAACTCAGGCGGACCCCACTCCTTTCTTCTGAGGATCAGTTACTGCAGGTCAAGACCCATGAATAAGAGGGGACAGAGAAAGCAAAAGAATTCCCTGAAGGAAAAACCACAGTAATGAGCCCCACAAATCTTCGTGCACAGAGCCTGAGCCAGCAGATTAGTGAGTCTGACCGGGCGGGGCGGCAAATACGGGGGATTGAATGGTGTGTGTGTGAGATGCGAGCTGGATATCCCAGACTTGCGGACCGATTGCGGTGGTTTCCGAGTGCTGCAGTTCCGTCTCTCCGCGAGGAGCACAGTCAGTGAGGAAACGAAGCGGAAGAGTTAATGAGCGAAAGATCCCCTGGAGAACACTAGGACTGGGTTCCAGGGAAGGGAAAAATCCTTAGTAAAAGGGATTTTTCAGGGGTTTCCTAGCATAAACCACTAGGAAACAGGGGACGGAAGGTCCCCAAACATTGCCAAGTTGAAAGGATAGAAATCTATGGAGGGTAAAAAATTCCTCAAAACGGGATGTGTAGGATTGACAGAGGATAAGTAAAATATCCTAGGAGACGGGATGTGTAGAATTAAAAAGGCTGAAGGAATACTCTGAAGACTCTATACCTAAGAGCATCTGGGGTTGGCCAATTTTAAAAACTAGACCGGTGAATGAATGACAACTTGTGATTTGAAAAGGTACCTTCATGTGTTTTCGTGTATTACTTTGTTGTGAATGAGAATGAGAGAGACATATTAGTAAAAATGAGTGAGTGTGAATGAATGAAAAATACGTAATACAGATTGTTGATTTAAGGTATTTTATTGTCTGGAGGAGGGGAGAATTATATTAGATAAGAAAAGGACAGTAGGAGGATTTTTTGTGATAGGTTTTTATTGCTATCATAAGAGTGGAAAAACGGAAGGGGGGGGGGGGGAAGCCAGGGACAAACAGATAAAATCCTAGGAAAATGGGACAGAAAAACAGCAAGAAGGGTTTCAGACAAGGAACACAGAAAGTACTCCCAGAAATACCCCAAGACAGCCCCCTGGGAATTAAATTAGCTAACTGGGATACAGACCCTAGTACAAAAGGGAAAGATAAAATAAAAATGATTCAGTATTGTATGATAGAATAGACAAAAAGGGAAATAAGATATGATCATATCAATTAGCCGAGATATGGATCTTCTGAGGCTTGGATTTACCAGGCCTTAAATATTTTTGTAAATTCCAAAGAACCACCAGATCCAGAAGAAAAAGAATATACTTCCTACTGGACAGGGGGCACAGAAACTCTGGAGGCAAAAATTTTTAAAATATCAAAAGCCCCAGAGACAGAACAAACCAAAGAACAGAAAAGGATACACTGAGATACAAAAATCATGATAGCTACTATGAGAGAAAACAATTTCCAGCAGAATTTAAAGCCTCCAGATACCACCCCCAAATATTCAAGTTTTAGGGGCAAAGGGGGGAGGAAGAAACAAAACCTCTACACAGTTAAAACCTCAGAAGCAAACAAAAAAATGTCTGCTTCTACTGCGGAGTAAAAGGACACTATTAAAGAGAGTGTCCACATCTAAAAAAGAACCTAGAGATATTCAAAGAGATACACCCTGAAGAAGAATAGGGGGGTCATGGGCTCTATCTTCTAGGGGATAAGTACCACCTAGAGCCCATGATAACCTTAAAAATAGGCCTCAAGAAGAGGTATTAGAATTTATCATGAATACTAGAACAAAGAGAAAGCGTATTGTAAATATTCCAAAGGGTTGTAATATCAGTAATAACACTGTAAA
>JAHLSL010013021.1:0-127341 GCA_025920805.1 Petroica traversi
GCGAAGGCAGGCGCGGCCTTGTGCCGGGCCGGGCTCCGGGGACACCTACGGAGGGTGTCGGTCACATCAGGGGGTCAGGTGCCGCCCCGGGCTGGGCACAGCATCTTGGCCGGGGCCGCCGAGTGCCGGTCCAGCCGCGTGTGGAAATCCAGCCCGCTCCAAAGAGGTCCCTGGGGAGGGAGCGCTTCCATCGCGTTGCGCTGGGATAACTCCGTGGTGCTCGGGTTTCAGGCAGGAGGCTGAGAGTTTCTCCTCCTTGGCGGGGTGGAAATGGTGCTCCTGTGTGCGTGGCCGTGTCTCCTGATGCTCTGGGGCTCTCCTGCCCTGGTTGGTGCTGCTCGAGGCGCCCCGGTTGACACAGCTGGATGTGTCCATAGTCATTGTGCTCTCCCTGCATTCCCGGAGAGGAGGTATCCGGTAACCTGGGTCTGACCCACTGAGGACTCTGGAGATGAACACCATGACCTTGACGTGCGTCTAGGATTTAACAGGGAGCCAGAATGCTGTACGAAGCGCTGGAGGGACACTGTCACTCTCACAGTCACTTGCATGACAAGTTCAAGACACCCACTGTGGGTTTTGAGGGGTGGGGACTTCAATACCTGTTGGTATCATGTTTCTGAGCAGTTCAAACCAAATCTATTTTCAATTTTCTCAAGCTTGCAAGGTGGTTTGTTTGATAGGGGGAAAGGTTTCCTAATTCTACCATTTCGCATAGGTTTCTTGTAGTGTCACTTAAAATGTTGCCTTTTAGCAACAAACTTCACAGTGAGTCTCAACAAGATATTTTCAGCCTGGGGACTTCTTATGAGTGGAATTAACCTCGTGTTGTGTTGTGTTGTGCCACAGGGTGTGCTAATGCTCCCTCAGCAGCTGTGCTCGTAGGTGCTGTGCCTGCTCAGGTGTTCTGACTAAAGAGCATCAGTTCTGTCTCGGGTGTCATTGTGTCCCCACATTTCAGTGTGCTGCCTTCTTTTGAGAGGATAAAAAAGGGCAGAATAGGAATGGTGCCTTAATGCTCTGGCTTTTTTCCTTTGTGTGCCACTGATCATCCAGCTCATAAGAAGCATCCTCATGGTGATAGAGGTGGAATCAGAAACTTTTGAGATGTGGTGCTCATGAATGGTGTGTGGGGTATCCACTGCTGTTACTACTGTGTGCTTTTGCAAGCTTTGTGATATTCTCGTTACTTCAGGAGTAGGCTAAGCTCCTCTTCTCTTGCAAAATAAACCACTGGAATCTCTTGTAGGACACTTGGAATCTCTTGTAGGACACTTTTATTGTGGTCAGTCTTGGGGACACCTGCCTAACCTTTTTTTTTTTTTAATAGTCCTCAAGGGAAAAGTCAGATCCCTATCAATGCTCTTGGTACTCCAGAAAGGAGTTTCTCTAGTGCTAGGAAATCTATTCCATCAGCCCCTAGGGTTGGTGCTGATGAATTGGTGCTCATGGCCCACTGTGGATTTCCTTCCCTCTCCATCCCCAGTGTTTGTTGGTGAAGGTGAGTGTATCTCCTTGGTGCAACAAGCAGCCTGGAGCTCTCCTCCAGTGGAAGCTCTTGGCACTTGTTTTGCAAAGCAGGAATGATCAGGCAGATCCAGAAGGAGCCAAATCCCTCTTTCTTCTGTATCTTTAGTGTGGGAATCCCTTCATGCTCTTTCTTGCTCTCTCTTATGGAAAGATTGACACATCGCCTCATAGTTTATCAAGTAGCCCACTCCTCTCCCATGGGTCATGCTGTGGGCTCATCTCTTCAATTGTGTCCTTTCAGTTTTTTGTCTTAGTCTTATCTGTGTGCATATCAATGTGCAGGGTCCAGGAAGAAGCTTCCTGAGAGGCTCCTCATCGTGGGAAGCTCCTAGGTCAGATTTGTTTGCCAGAGCTCCATAGTGACCTTCCAGTAACATTGATTCACTTTGAAAACAGAGCAGAGGACAGAAAATAGATCCTTATAGAGGAATAGGTGTTTATAAAATCTTCAAGGACTTTGTAAACTTCCTTCATTTTTAAGGATGTGTGGGCTTCGTTGGTATCTTCTACTGAGAGCGTTGCAAGGCATAGCCTAATATTTGCCGGAGTGATTGTGGAAGCATTTGCTAAAAAACTGTTTTAGCTCTGCTAGTTTACTGAGCAAGATACACAGTGGACACAACCAGTGCTTCCCTTCTTCCATTAAAAATAACCAAAAAATGGATATTCCTCTGAAACATCATGAAATCCCCTTCAATGCCATTTTGGGACACATTCCCATTGGAATAAATGTTAGGATTGCTTTGAGAGGGAGGAGTAAGGAAGACCAGCTATGAGACCTGCCTCGCTGGTCCAGAGGAGGAGTGGGAGAATCTGTTGGGTATTTATTGAAGCTTTAGGAAGGGGAGGTGAGGGAGGTGATGTGACTTTTACATGGTGCTTCTGAACACTGAGGCTCTCTTGCATGTGAGTTTCCCCAGCTATGAACTGGACAGTGGCAGTCCTTGTTGGTCAGGCCAGTCCATGGCCTTCTCCACAGCAGTGCCCAGTGCCTGTGGATCACAATGTTGAGAGCTACAACAGTCATCCCCAAAAATATGGAAAATAATCTAGCAGTAACAGTTTGGCTTGGACCTCAATGTATCAAGTAGTTTTTCACGTGAACTTTTCTGGTTTTTTGGACACTGGTGGATACAGCAATATATCAGACTTGACGGGGAAATACAAAACTGCCACAGTAGGTTTTTTCATGAGATTCACAATCCCTTGGTCCCATTCGGTCTTACCAGTTCCACACTGTTTTCTGTTGGGCCTTCTTCACTACTGAAGAGTTGCACACATAGCAAAGGATCTTTTTTTGTAGTTGAGAAGGAAGATGTTGATGGCATGATGGACTGTAGAGTTAATCAAATGAGATGTGTTTGGAAACTGTTTCCTTTTGGTGTCAAGGTGTGTCATCTTTAATTTGGTGAGCAATATGAAAGGAACAAACTGGATTCTGGGCTGACTCCAGCCAGATAGGTTCAATGGAGAGCAGAGAATGCCTGTGGGCACAGATTTCCTCTTGGAAGAAACGAGGCATCTCAGCCTTCAGAAAGAGATCTGTTGTCAGCTGTGGCAGATGGAGGTGGATTCCTCTCTGTCCATGCAGCAAACACTACCAGGCCCACTGCCAGCCCAGGAGCTGCCTTGGTACAAAGCTTTGGTGGCCTCCCAGTCATGGGGAAAGAGAAAGGGATAAGGAGACACTGAAGTTTGGTGAAAAGGTTTTGATTATAGGATCATAAGCTCAGCTGCTCAGGCCAAACCCCTGGATTGCTCTAGTCTTTTCTCTATCAGTGACCAAGACATGATGCTCAAGGGAAAGCTGAGAAGACAGGCACACTGTGCTTGCCCATGTTATATCCCTTAGCACCTTGGTGCAGGATGCAGCTTTTCAGCCTTTTTATTTGTTGGCCTGAATAATTTTCTGTGTACTTAAGGTATGACCCGTGTGCTAAGAGCACTCTGTTGTGAAACCTAGCTCTGCATTCCTATGTGTTTTCCTCTCTTTTATCCAGCTATTACTTTCAGAGAAACTTTTCTTTTGTCCTGGAGCATCCTAATTTCCAAGGTCTTTGGCCTGATACCACACATATCTGTGTGCTTCTTGAGTCTTCCTAAAAGCACCTAGCCTTTCTTAATAGATCTATAAATCAGGGCTATTCCCTTCTGCCTGCCACTTAGTTTAATTTTTAATCTTCAGTTTTCTAAACATGTCTGTTGTGGAAGACTGGTTTTCCAGATCCTCTGCAGAGCTCTTCGAAATAAACAGCAGCCAAAAATCCTTGACATCTTCTTTCTGATCTTTCCTTCAATCAGACTTTCTATTTCTTATCTCTCCATCATTTAGCAGACTGGCTGGCTGGCATCTGGTCAGGTATGTGTAGAAAATATGTAGATTTTATCTGTAAGATTGCACTTAATCCCTTTTACATCATCAGGAAAAAACGTCATCACTTGGAAAAATTTTTACTATTTTCTTCTTTTGCACACATCTTCTATGCTAAAAATCTCCCGTTGGCACAGTAAGTCAGAATTAAAATGAAATAGAAGTTGAAAGACAATTCTTTGGCCAGTGATTTTTTTTTTTTAATGGTGATACATTTCTGTTCAACAAAGTGGAATTATTTGTAAGTTATATTTAAAATTTCATCTTGGTTATATATCCTGATCTGCATGAAGAAACTGAAGTTCCCCATTGCCTCCTGTTTCCTAAAGGCACAGGCCATCTGTTCTCACATGGCAAATCACTGTTGCTGCTTTATTCTGGTCTGATGGGGTAGCTTTACTATTACATTTTTTCCATTTAGCCTTGATACAGAATTATTCCTTTATCTCCTATGAGCTTGTCTGTTTATTTTCTAGTTTGTAGTACTCTTTCTCCCCTGGAGTGACATGGCCTTTGTCTGTGTACCTTTTCCATGGAGCACTGGAGAATGTGCCTGGGTAGCTCTGTTTCACCTTAAATCCATTCTTCCTTGTTCCATGCCTTACCTCTGAAACCTGTTGCACCTCTTTGGTTTTTTGGGTTCCATTTAATACCTTATAATCCCGAAACTGCTCTTTCTCTGTGTGTATGTGTGTGTGAGATGGGTCTTCTAAAATTCATCCCATTTTCCCCCTGAACTTGTGGTTTTTCATGAGAATCTGCCTCCCAGCACCTGATGTGCCTCCTTCCCCGACAGGTCTGTAGCTTCTTGACATGCTGCTTAAATTCTTGATACATGTTCTGCTGACTGAAACAAGGGTATGCTGTAGCTGTCTGATACTTTCACCTTCATGGAGGCATCAGCACAGTGCTTCTCTTGATTGGACACTCTAATAAATTGTCTGGCTTGTTTCCCTCATTTCATGAAAGGTGCTTGTTTGCTTCCTGTAACACCTCAGCCAGAGAATAAAAGTCACCTTTGTGGTGACATTGTATTAGGAGACTTAGACTTTGTGGTCTGATTATGTCTTGAATTATTTAAACAGAATATAGCTGCATTAGACTTCTAAAATTTAAGAGTTTAGGAGGTGTGCAAGTGTTTTATCAAAACTAACTGCTTTCCTTAAATTTTGTTTTCCTTGGGGAAAAAAAAAGTTGGCCTCAGGCAGAGTTACTCCAGTGTTTTTAAGCAGAAGGGATTGAATCCTGAGGTCTCACAGAAGGCCAAGAGCTTCCTGCTGTGGAGACAAACACAGAATACAGCTTGACTGAAGCTGGAATGGATCTGAGGTACTGCTCCTCCATTGTGCTGCCCCTTGCATTTGACTGACCCTACAATGAACCAATTCAGGGAGCTCTAAGCCAAGGAAATGCCCTTATTTATTAGGAACAGGAATGCTTTTTCTGCTAGTACAGGTCACTGAACCCATGGTGGAATCCTACATATACGAGTTCATAGCTGAAAGAAGAAAGGAGAATTGTTTCTCTTCGTTTCAGGCAGGCTTTTAGATTGGCTAATTAGGAACCTGAAGCTGTGGATCCAGCACTGGGGTCTGTAGGATTTATGGGGTAATGTAAGTAATATGGTGTAACAGTGCTCCCATTAATTCTCACCTTTCATTCACTAGCATCTAAGCACCCAAAATGTGATTTTTGAGTGGGTGTTGGGTTTTTTTGGTTTTGGGGTTTGTTTTTTTTTTTTGGTGTTTTTTCTTTTAGTAAAATTTGCTGTAGCTAAAGCATGCCTTTTTAGAGGTGCTCAACCTTGGTTTGAAAAGAGAATCCATCATCTTTCTTGTTCCAGATCCGGTCCTTAAGGAAAACACCCATGAAAAACTAATTTGCAATTGTCAGGCTTTGGCTTCTACTGAAAGACAAGCTAGAATGTCACAGCCCTTCAATTTCTTACATTTTCATAATAAGGAGGTACTTCTCCACTACATTCCCTTGCTTTTTGGGGTTTCTTTTGGCTAAGATACATTTATGTTAGAGCATTTAGTTTTCAGGTGGAAGGCATCTCCGAGCCTTTTTTTCTGATTCAGGATTTTTAGTAGCCATGAGGCACAGATTACTGGTCTCTACTGTCTCTCACCAGTAGGCAAGGACAGAATTGCTTCCCTTTTTTTTTTGTGCTTCTCTCTGCAGCAGTGCCCTGCTCTGTATTCATGACCTCTATGGCTTATTCATAGATGTCTGAGCCTGAGTTTGGTTGTATTAAGAAGCATTTTGTTGAAGATGCACTTTTTTCTTTCTGCTGTTCGCCATTTCTATGAAGAAATAAAGAGTGTTTGCTCCTCAAGCAGAGATGAGGTTTATGAGGCTTTGTCCACTGAGCCAACAGGGCAAAAAAAGAAGATGTAAAAGGTGGAAATGCAAAGGGCAGGTAGTCAAGTAGTTTGTCACTCTTGTGACAGTTATCTGAGGGAAATGACAGGAGCCATTTGGTTTCCAGGGCTCAGAGTTATTTGGTTGCATAGGTCCTGCAGCTTCTTTTCAAGTCTGGTGGAGCTGGTATTTCTCATGTGCTTGTTGCTTCTTTTGCAAAACATATTTTCTTTAACCTTGCTGCCTGTGTTTCTGATTGAGATGAGATTATATACATTTTTTCCCCCTCCAAACATCCCAGGCTGGACTTGAACCAGTAATTGTTCTGTCTGTGGAGTATTTATTATTAGAAGCATTCACTAGGAGCCAGCTTACTCTGGCAGGCTGAGCACAGAATTCACAATTACTCATTGCAGGTTGAAATAGGTTTGAAAAATTGCTATGAGCAATGACCAAGTCACGTAAAAAATTTACTTTTCTAGTACTTTACTACAGCTATGAATAGAAAATAATTTTTACATTTAAAATATGGCATAAGGTTCATGATGCTTTTTTATAGAAACAAGTTCTGACCTTATGTGTTCTGTAATAGGAAATTCTCAGAATCCAGTTACTTGGCACAGCACTGGAAAATTAGGGATCAATGTATAAATGTAGCTATGACAATGAATCTGTCCAGAAGAGCACATTTTAAAGTTTGGGGGTTTTTTTGGTTTTTTTTTTGTTGGGGGTTTTATCCATGTGGTTTTTGATATTTTATATTGGGGACTTGGTTGGTTTTTAGGGTATTTTCCCTGACACAACAAGCTGGTGTAAGTTCTGATAGCAGAAGGAGAAGGCACATGCCTCCATCACAGAGCTCCTTAACTCCACAGACAGGAAAACTTCTGGATGGGAAGCAATTGTTGGCATGTTCTGGGGGAGTGCAGGCAGGAGCTGACAGTTGTGAACTAGATGGCATCCTCGGCACATGTGGCTTTTATAGAGGCAGTCCAGACCAGCTTGTAAAGCTCTCCATAATTTGTTAACACCCTTGTTCCTTGGAAAGTGACTCACACAGCAGTGCAGAAAGAAATGAAACAGACCATGCTTGTATGTACAAGAATTTTTATATATTTTTCTAGGATGTTCTTGCACAGACTAAATATCATCACTGGAAGCAGTGCACAGACTGTGAGGGTGCAGTATCCTAGAGATTCCTTTGATGGTGCCCTTCCTCAGAGGCACCAGCTTGAGCTATTCTGGCATTGCTGCACCAACAATTTTCAAAAGAAAATGAGTTGACATCTGGGTGCACTCTTGGTGTGCTTTTGGGTTTGGTCATGCAGCAAGAGCCTTATGGAAAGAATGGGGATTTTTCATATCAGCAGGGAAGAGAGAGTATAGTGGAGAGGAAATATGCATTTTGCTAGAATCAATAGAGTTTCCTACAGAAATTGCTGTGATGCATTCCCAGCCCACATGAGGGGCACTATGGGAATCTGTAGGAATTACCCTCCCCAGTGCAGCTATAAAGGCTGTGGCAGTGACCAGAGGGAAAGGCCAAATTTGATAGACCCCAGGACTGTTTATAAGAAGGACTGCTCAATGGAAGGGAGTGGGAAAAGTGGGAAGCAACCCAAAATGGTGATGGAATAGGAACAATAGAGGTAAAACTGATTCTGCCAAAGAAATATTTAATCACTAAGGCTAGATGGTTTCGTGATAAAGCCCCAGGGGGAACGGAGGGAATAGCTAATAAAGTACAAGGGGTATGAATGGCTCCAGAGAATTACAAACTGTCTTTGGAAGGTGTTTAGCTCCACCAGGAATTTAAATCCTAGTGAAGTCCAGCTTACTGGATAGATGTGAACACTTGTTCCAGTATGTTTTCTGTATGCACAAAGAGTTCAAAGAGCAGAGTAAGTGTGCTCAGTGGTATCCATTCACTCCACCTGAAATGCAGATACACAATATACAGCCTGGAGGTGAAGTGTTAATTAAGGCATTCTTTAGGAAATCCAAATTAGAACATGTATGGGAAGGTCCATGTACTATTTTATTGTGTTCCTAGTTTGCTGTTAAAGATTTAAGCAAGGAAAATTGAATATGCCATTCTCACATCAAACAAGTAGCGATGATCAGCCAGTTGATAAATGGCTGGCTTCTGCGAATCCTTCATGATTTTCTGTTGGGACTCACCTTAAGTGTTTGTGCACCAGAATCTATAACCTTTGACTCTACTGTATGGTGGTCTTGTTAGTTTTAATTCTGTTAAGTTTGTATTTGTAAAAATGTTGTAGAAGGACAGTGGTTCAATGCCTCAAAATTGTTTCCTTTTTCCTTTTACTGCATTAGCAGGTGTGCTTAGTAAGAGAAAGGAAGAACTGTTGAGGAACACACCTGGTGCAGGTGGCTGGGTGTGCAGCTGCAGTGGGAGCTGCAGGTTGTACCCTGGATGGCAGGAAGTGGCCCAGGCAAGGGTCTGTGAACTGGGGCCACCTCTTTGCCAATCAGTGGACATGGGGACATGTAAGGCTAGCTCTGGTTCATACAGAGATTCTGTAGAACCCTAATAAAACAGGAGAAGACTCCAGGCCATATCCCCATTTACCAAGAGGACGTGCAAGGAGCACCAAGAGCACGAGAGGAGCACAGCCTGTAAGGGTACAGAAGTCCAGTGGTGCCAGTGTGACTCCTGAATGGTCAGACAGGGAAGTTTCCTTAGCCAGCTGTCTGCAAACAAAAAAGGGATGAGACAGAAGATCAGAGAATTAAACTGTAGATTTGCAGGCAGCAGAGGAAGGATGAACCTGCTCCCCTGACCTTGTTCCTTACAAAAATGGGAAAATGGTTACAGAAGGGCTGTAGAGGGATGATTTAAGTGACTAACAGTTGGCATGATTTGTCATGTTTTTGTCAGTCCCAGGAAGCCTCTTCTGTGTAATAACAAATAGAATCTCTGTTGTGATCAGCATTAGGCTTGAAGACTGAAAAAATTTTGTCCTATTTAGTCTGATATGACATCAGTGCAGCAAGTGGCAGTTGCCCCACTTATGCTAATTTTTATTATGAAAGTGCTTGGTAATATGAAGTCTACATGGCAAATCTATAAATACATGAATTTTCCTAGCAAAATACCCTGTCTTCCAGAATTTGAATCAAATTATGAAATCTCTCATCAGGAACTTGCTGTTATGTTCCTAACACCGAAATAACTTTTTGGCAAGTTTATTTAATACTTAATAATTATGGTGACTGCATCTATCATAAAAATTTTTGAATGGGTAAGATGAGCATGGCTTTCTCTAGAATGGAGATTTAAAATGATTTATCTCAGGCTGTGGGCCTTTTAATAACCTGATATAATAGGCTATAACAAGACCATTGAGCAACAGATGGTATCAGTTTGCCATGTGCCTGAGTTGTTTTTTCAAGATAAAATCCTGTTCTCCAAGAAAAAGGACTCTGGGAAGGGCCTGTTGACCACTCTGAAAACTGACTTGGAATGGCCACTTTTGATGGAAGATGAATAGAAGGCTCTGCACAAAAGCAGAGAGAAGGGAGAGGATGTGCCCGATGGGACATTTTGCATTACCTGAGGATCTGGTCACACTCTGGTCCAGGATCAGGTGATGACAACATATCCCTGTATGTCAGGTGTAGGTTGAGTCTGATATCATATGTACAACCTCTGTTTAGTTCTTGGTTTTATTCAGATATATTTGTTTTGGCTGCCAGCAGACTACTCAAGCTTTTCAGTAGTGATTTATATTGATTTTGCAGGTACAGATACTTAAGCTGCAGTTAAATGTTCATTGTAAGCAAAGCATAATGTTTGCCTGTTAAATTAGTAGAGAGTGAGCTGGTTATGATATCAGAGGGATTTCCTGGTGTTGGATTTAATGTTCTGCTTGTTTCAAATTGGGAGCAACTCTGTCAAGGAGAATGGTGGAAGATAATAGACTTTCCTTTCAAATTCTCCTGCTTCCCATTGTTTTACTGCTGAGATGTATTTGGGGAGGATTAGGATCACACAAACCCCTGGCAGTGTAGGCGTGCTTATCTGGTGAGTGTTCCTAATGATTTGTTGTCATAATTACCTGTGCTGATTCTGCCTGCAGATAGGTGGGTTTGGCACAGAAATTACTGGTATCTCTGACTGCTCTATAATGTGTGTGAATGCAGTCTCTGGCTGAGTGATATCATTTATTTGGGGGGTTTTGTTTGATTTCCTCAAGTCCTGTGCTGTTCCTTTCACCGTGCAGGCAGCAATAATTCAGTTGGCTGTGCAACTGGGTAGCCATAATAATGCTGTCAAGGTGCATCTGTTACCATGTTTAATATGCATGCTCTGCTCAGTGCAGCTTCGTGTTAGCAGAGAATCTGGACCTTGATTGATTGCAGTCTGTCTTGATTGCAGCTTTTTTTGTTTGTTTTTCCTAGTCACTCCTTAATGGCCATAAACCATTCAAAGATGAAAAGCAGTCCTGGCAACTTGCAACCTCACCTTTAGAAGCTTTGATTTTTACAGGAGTGAAATGCTGTAAACAGCAAGTCCAGAATTTCTAAGGCTGATGCCATTCCATGCCTATGAGGAGAAGACTTTAGGCTGCAGCTGACAGGAGTTGAGCCCGCTCTCTAAGCAGGGTTTGCTGCAGCAGGGGCAGGCAGTGAAGGAAAAGATGTGCCTTCAAGGAACAATTCAGAACCTTACGAGCTCCTGCTGTCAGACCTACCCTAACACTGCTGTATGGCTTGTTTTTCATTGCTGTTTCAAGTTCAGCAGGGAGTAAGGTGTATTTCAGAGCTGAGGGGCTGTTAGTCCAGTGCACTGTATTTTTTTAATCAGCTTCTTTCCTGTACTGTTATATGCATTCCTACCCTGATTACAGAATGCTGGTGCTTGGTGCATCTTATTTATGCGAAGATCTAAGGGTTTTTTTGTTTGCTTCAGTGTGAGTGATTTAATTTTTATAGTTGGCATTGTGTGTTGGAAGGAGATGATGTTGGAAAACAGTGAGGGACACTGAGTCAATGCAGCTACTGCTGCTATTAACTGAGCCCCAGTGCTGCAGAGCCGTGGGAAACACCACTGGTACTTGTTTTGTTACTTCTAAGCATTCTCAGTCCTACTTGTTATGTTCTCATCTTATTCCCCACCCCATCTATTTCATTCATGTTCATGTTGGCAACAGCTAAATTATGCCTAAATTCTATTTACAACTATTTTTTGGTTGTTCCTCCCATGCAGTTATTGGGGCAGGGAGATTGATCTGGTTTCTAGACTGCAGTTTATTGGGTTACTTCTTTTGGTTTTGCAGTCTCACCCCAAAAAAAGCTGTAGTTCCCATCAATGTTCCATAGCACCTCTGGGATCTGCTTTTAAGGTGGATCGTGCTCCTGAGGTGGTTCATGGTGGGGAATTTGGTCAAGTAAAGAGGGTCAGCAGTCTAAATTATTCTTCTTTGTAGACTTCCAGAGGTAAGGCTGTGTCGTGAAAAGAAGTGGGATATTGCAATCGCTCCACAGCAGGATTAAGACATTTAAGATTATCCATGACCCTCAGTAAGGTGGTGAAAGACAGAATTCCACAGCTTTATTTTACTGTTTAATAACCACCTCATGTCTGATGAGTTTTGAGCTTGATGTTTGTGTGAGTGTGGCTGTATTTTGGGCACTCCAGCCATAGTACACTGAGACTGAAGCAAGCCAGCATAGGAAAGATCTCATATATTCATTACGAATTCCCACAGTGCGTGCCTGGTATTTTTAAGTTTAATTTTTAAGAGTGCTATAATCCTGTAAAATGAGGAAATATTTTTTCCAATAAAGCCGTTTAAAATTTTGTTTGCATGTAAGAGAACTTTGTAAGATGGCTGATTGGGCTGTGTATATGAGACTTTTCCCACTTCTTTCTTTTTTGTTCTCTGACCTCCCTAAAGGGCTAAAGGAGACATATGTATTATAAATACACTCCTTCTGCTGGAGGAATCTCACCAAAACAAAAGTTGGTCCATACTGAGCCATACCACTGGTCCATCTAGGCAAGCATCCCGACCTAAGCTGGCCAAGAATGGGTATCTAGAGTAGAGTATAAAAGCTGGAAGAGAATATAAAATTACTCCTCAGACTGCTCTTGCCGCATACAGTCAACTGCTGAACATGGAGGGTTTTGCATTTCTTTATTAAAAAGGCCAAGACTAAATTTATAAAACTATAAAGTCTATATATTTGTAAAGTTTATATATTAGGCTGAAGGATATGACAGTGTGGAAAAGGTGATTTCACTGAACACTCCTTCATGCTGAGGTTGGCCAAGTGATGGAATTTGGTCCTACTGTTGCCAGTGTTTATTTCTCAGCTGCTTTCCTTTGTACTTCACTTGCTATTTCTAGGAAGGCAGTTTTAGAGCATCTTAGACTTGCTCAGCTCTCTTGCATGTCTTCATGGGATAGGGGTACAAAACAATTTCTTGACATCCTGCCCATTTCCTACAGGAAAAGACAAACTGAAAGTTCTTGTTTTCACAGTCACTGTAATTTAAATTATGTCTCTTTATATTCAGTGGCCAGTACATTTTAAAGGTAAGGTGGGGCAGTGTCTGAGTTTAAGGCACTTGGGTAACATTTAACATGCAGAAATGATGCTCTCTGCTGTGTACTGGAGAGGAGAGGTAGTGCCTTACCACCACTGACCAACTATTGCCTCTGACCTTCTGTGCTGATGATTTCTGCACAGAGGTACCTTCATTCCTTCTTTTGCCCTTGTGATGTTCCTAGGTTTTTAGGTTAATGTGTTATGTCTTGCTGTGGATGTAGATAATGCTTGACCCATAGGACTGAGCATGGTTCTGCAGTATTTGTACTGCCTCAACATCAAAATTTGGATTTGTGCTGCTACTGTGATCTAAAACAGCTTGGAATTTATTTCGGACTATAATTAAATTGGCATTTGCTTTGGCTGCATTACTCTGCCAATACAAGAGCATATCTGTAAACTTTCTTCTGTAATTCCATGCTGCCAAATGACTGCTATTCATGGTCCTGCCCAGGAGGATTTTATTCTATTTCAAAGCCAGATTCCTTTAAATAACAGACATTATATCTTTGTACACATGTATTAAAATTTTGATAAAGGAAAGTGGAATAGTGCACCAGGGAAAGCGAGTGTACCTTGCCTGGCTTTGAGTGCTCTCAGACATTCATGCTCAGTTTCTCCTCTAAAATTATTTATTGGGATTACTTTCCACCACAAGTCACCAGACTGAAATCTTATTATGCAATACATCACTAAAGTGTTGTGAAGAGACCTGCAAGACTAAGGAGGAGATACTTATTTCTGTGTGTTAATGTTTGTAATGTTGAAAGTTTGGGGCAGTCTATAATTAACTAGCTTTTCTTTAAATACCAGAAGAAAAGCCAACCCTAAGGGAGATTTTTGCAGGGGTTCTCTGTCCTGTGCAGCCTGTACACATGGGGGGTACACATAGTGTGATAGTTTAGGGATGGCCAGTTCAAGTGTTCCGGTGAGCATAAAGGAGCCTGGGAATGGCATTCCACTTGCTCATTAGAAGAAGAAGCACAAATATTGTGCTGCCAAATACAGCAGGTGTTTTCTCTTTCCAGTTTCTTACTTCAGTACCCGATGTTTGAAAGCATAGCTTTCAATCCCATACAGATGCAGGGCTCTTTCAGTGAGAATTCAGAACATTTTGCAGCACCTTTCTTCTGAATATCTTTAATACCCAGTTTTTTCCCAGTTCTCTTCTATCATTTTGATTGTCCTTTAGCAGATGTTGGATTGAACATTTCTCAGCAGCCCTCTTGCTGAGTTACTCTGCTGCTCTTTTTTTCATGTAGTTATCTTCTATATCTGGAATGAAATCTTCTTTTGTGAAGATTTTTATAAGGTCTCTCGGATTTTTTTTGTTCGTGTTTTGTTTGATCATCCTTTGTCTTGCACTTTTGACATACTTCTGTCTGCTGCTTCCTTGTGCACACTGCATGCTGGCCACATCCTAGCCTTCCCTCTCAGTCCTTTTATTGCTAGGGAAAGAGTTCTTTCCTTTATTGAGCTCATAATTAACTGGTAATTTTTTTTCCTTTTTTTCGCCCTGAAGAAGTGTGATGGTTGACTGACCAGCTCTAGTTTTGTTTTTTTTTTTAATTTGGTATTTATGTTGTTAATCTAAGTCTGCAAGCAGAGTGCTACAGTACCACTCAATTTTAGAAAAGAAAAGATTAATATTTGGGGAAATGACAATAGAATTGCCAAGACCCATGCTTAGTAAAAGATCCAGCCTATTTCTAAAGCCTGTAAAATATCTGAGGAAGATCTTTTATTAGGCCTGTTTTATTCATTTTCTTCTAGTAAAGCTGAGTTAATGTGTTTCTGAAAGTCATTTTTGCAGAAGATTTATAACAAAAAACCCTTAAATTTAATATCAGCATAGGCTATCTAGAGCTCCATATAAAGGCAGGAAAAAAGGAGCAAGATTAATACCACAGGCACAAGTATCTCTCTGTATTTTAATTTGATCATCTTTAGCACTGTGTGTAGGGGTATGAGGAGGGCTTATACCTGGCTGAAGCCTTTTGTAGTGATGCCCATCTTCTCTGCTTGGCTGTTCATTACAGTGATGTGTCTGTAACCCTGGCCCTGTACAGGCCTTCTACCCTTTTCAGACTTTTTAGGCTTATTGCATGCAGTACCTGGCAAATCTTTCTGATTTGTGTTGCATGTCATCCAATGCAAGGCATGAAAACTGCTGAGGTAGCAGCTGCTCTGCTAAAGCAAGACCTTTTTGCCTAGTAACAGTAAGAGCCCTTGCAACATTTTGGTGTTGGATTCTCATTGCATTGTCAAGCCCAAGAGCACTGGACTCCTGCATGGTGTAGCTGGTGATTGTCACCCTTTAGTGTGTGCTGCTGACTTGGAGCAGGGTTGTGTCTGTCAGGTTGTGCACAGAGTGAGCTCAGGTGTTTGCAAGGTGAGTTTGCCTTCTTTCCTAAGAGGCTGGTTCTGATTTAGTCATAAGCAAAATGTAACCTGTGTAAATGCAGCGTCCACTTACACTGAGAGCTGTAATAATTTTGTCATTCTTTCCCCCTGCCCCCTTTTTTCCCCTCAGATAAATGGCTCATTTAAACTGGGAGCTACTGAAATACTCTCTGGCTGGCAAATGCAGTGCCTAGCAGCAGTCATCAAGGACGAACCAAACATGAGTGGTGGAGGGGAACAGGTCGACATTCTCCCGACCAACTACGTGGTCAAAGATCGCTGGAAAGTGGTGAGTAGCTCTGGCTTGAACAGCCCAAACAGACCTCCTCCTCCTCCTCCAGTAGTACAGCAACTTCCCCACTTAATCCTGGCCTCTGGCAAGCTACAGTGGAGTGGTATGGTTTGATATGTTAGCAAGATACTGCAGGAAGAACGTTTTTAGAGTGGTATTTTCAGAAGGCTAAAACTGCCAAGGATTTTTAGGTAGGATTGAACTGTTGCAGCAGACTGAGTAATGTTTCAGTAGGAAACTCAGATTTCAAATTGCTGTGGCAAAGAATACTACAGACATGACTATAAATAAATTGCATCACAATAAAATAATGTTAAACCCAATGGTTTGGGTTGGAATGTCAGCTACTTCAAGAGTCACAAAGTCCACAATTAACTAGCTGGTTCAACTTCTGGCTAAATTTATTGGGATACTTTTAAAAATTTTATCATCGTATCTTAAGAGTATTAGTTCTTATCTGTTGTGCAAGCTGGACAGGCTTTGCTTTTAAAATGCTGAAAAAACATTGAAATCCCATGTGTACCATTGTCTCAATTTTTAACTGGGCTTACCAGCACACTCTGAATCATTAAACTCCCAGCAAAAGCCTCACTGGTTTGAACTAGAAGTGATTTGCAGTAGTAGCACTGAGTTGTTCTTTATGCTGGCTGTGGTACAGTGACCCTGTGAGTTTTGGAGTGCAGTGTGGAGAGCAGAGTTCACTTCAGCTCCAGGCTGTGCTTAGGTTATTTTTCAGACAAAACATTATCCTTTCATTAGACCAAGCTCTGTTCTTGTTGCTCCCCATTGCCCATCTCTCTTCACTTTGTTCCAGCTTTCTCCACAGCCTTCACTTTTCTGTCTGGCCTATTGAGGAACAGCCTATTTATATTCAAGGAATTCAAACTGTTCTTTATTCTCCTTGCTTCTTGAGAGCAGATGGGGAAGCTTAGTTTTCTCTGTGATTAGACACCAAAATGGAGACAACCCCTCTGCCCTTCCCAAAGCTTTCTGTCACAGCTGAAGGAAAGCTTTGCTGTGCTCCTGCAGCTCTGGGCTGGAGCACATATACTTGTTCTGGAGGGATGATCTATGGGCAGGTTAACTGACATATAGTACTTGGAACATGCTCTGTGCTTACCAGTGTCTCAGAAAATAATCGTTGCAGTTTTTATCTGTCTCTCCCTGCACAAATGAAAATTTTCCCAGAGCCTAAAATTTGGTCAGATTGGTGCATGTTCTTTGCCGAGCTGAATTTCAGCGCTCTCATGATGCCTCTGCTTCAGGTGCATGATTGCTAATACTCATTCCTCCTTAAGATGAGGAAGAACTTGTTTACATTGGGGATGGCAGAGGATTGGAGCAGGCTGCCCGGGAGATTGTGGGGTCTTCCTCTCTGGAGACATTCCAAACCCACCTGGATGGGCTCTTGTGTCACCTTTTCTAGGTGACCCTGTTTTGGCAGAGCGGTTGGACTAGGTGATCTCCAGAGGTCTCTTCTAACCTTAACAATTCTGTGATTCTAGGATTCTCTGTTCTCCTTTACCTTGGTTAAGTTCAGCTTGTACCATTCCCTTTTGGTCAATCTTGGAGTTTCTTCTTCACAAGCAGGAGTGCTAAAACTTCTGTAAATGATGGGAGTATTTTTGTTACAAAGTCTAAGCAAAGTAACTTCGTTCTTGGCAACAGCAGAGCTCTTAGAAGCACTAAAAACTCCAAATAAAGTCTGAAATTTGCTCAGTGATGCTCACAGGGAACACTTCAAAGCAATTTTAAAGTTGGTAGAGGGATTCAGTGCTTCACTGAAGCATGAATCTGAGATTGGGGCCTGCTAGAAGCTCTACCCACTAACTCTGCCTTAGAAAAGACAGAAATGTGCAGCTGTATTGTCATCAACAGCAACATTTAATTGGAGGAATAACCTTTTATGTTTTACAGTGTCTCACAGTACCCTGCAATACTGCAGTGAGGTCATTGCCCCACTTGAAAGCTCTGAGAAATGACATGCCTTGCTAAAGGCTGTAAATAGCAATGAGAAATCCTTTTTCCCAGCTCTGAGTAGAGCTGGGAATTTGACCATGTGCTAGCTGACTTGTGCATTATGAACCTTCATTGAACAGTCATTTCCTCCACCCCAAAAAAAAGCGTGAAGTACAAACCCTTTCCTTATAGTCAGGCCCTCTGTGCCTTCCCCTTGCTTTAATCTGGTGTGGGACCAGTCAGAACCACAAGCTGTGAGGGGCTTGGAGTAATCTGGAAAAACTATGAAAATACTTCTGGTCACCCAAGGAAATGGACAGCACAGGATAAAGTGACAGAGGAAAAAGGGACTGTACCTTAAAGTGAGCATACAGCTTTAATATCAGGAGTAGCACTTCTTCCTTTTGTCACAGGTCTTTCTGAATCTAACCCAGAATGTGCCAGCTGTATGGTCCAAGCTTTGCTGTGAGTGATGGATCCTGCTCAAGCAGGTGTCTGGCATATTTATGTGATGCTGGGGTGCAACTGCCAGAAGGTCTTTTGTGTAATTTGTCCTCCCAGTGTCTCTGACTGTCTCTGGCTGGGCATCTGCTTGAACCTTGTAGCTCTTAGTGCTGGCATACTTCCATTATTGAGCCAATTTCTAATTTTAGATTGGTGTAATGTATTCTTTGAATTCCTTTCCTCCTTTCCTCCTTTCTGCTGGCTGACAAAGCTTTGACAAATGGAGATGCTAGTTCTCTGCAGTTAGCCTGTTGGTAGTTCATTTTCCTGTCACTCGAAGTCAGTAAAGTTTGGCTGTCTGACAGCAGTAATATTTTTGTTCTTATTTATGAAAAAAAGACATGGACGGACAGGTTGTGCTTATGGTTTTTACCAAAACTTGAAGATTTAGAAGAATTCTTTTGAGTCATCATTCTTTACTTGCACATATTTTTGATGCTTTGATGAGGTGAAATTTACTGTACTGGAATGACATGACTTTTGCTGAGTCCCCAGAGGGTCTTGGTCCATGTGTGCTCTGAATGATGTGAACAGCTTTGTTCAGGGGAGAGAACAAAGTCAAACATAACTTATACTTGCTTTGAACTAGGTATGGATGCTAAAGCTGAATTTTGATGTACCTCTTTATTTCACGAATATGCCTTTTACTGAGGATTCACAACTGACACTTATTAGCAAGACAGAGATGGCAGCTCCTGCACTGAGCTTTGAACACAAGTGATGACTCGTGTACCTGTGTATGTTCTTTTGCTAGGTGCAATCCGTGTTTTGCTTTCTTTCAGGTTTCTGAGCTTCTTGATCTGAAGCTCTCCTGCTTATTTTGGAAATCTTGCTGGAAACTGCACAAAACTTTTGTGGGTTCTTTACCTTGTCTTGCTCAGAAAGGCCATTTATGATTCCAAGAGGGATCCTGGGACAAAGCAGGTTCTTTGACAGATTTGAGGCCTATTTTGGTCTCGCTCAGAATTGCTTTAAGGGGTATGAATTGCTTTGTTAGGTCTTCAGATGATTTAGAATGTAGTTGGCTGTGTTCTTGATTGGCTTCTCAGCTCATGCCTATTTTACCTGAGTTTGTTTCCTTTGAGATCAGATCCAGTCCTCTTAAGCAAGCTGAGTGGACTCTGGAGAGTCTGATGACTGTAGCTCAAGTCTTCCTCAGCAGTTTATTCAGATGAGGCCTACTGGCCATTTTTGGATCAAGTAGCCCATTGAGCTGGGCTGCAGGAGTTGCAGGCTTGGCTATACAAGTGTTCCTAGAGGACACAGCGACAGTGGTCACTGTTTGACCTTGTCAAACCTTTGAAGCCTGTGGATGACACCCTTGACCCTGGCTGAGTTCACTAAAGGTTGCTGGCTTTTCATTTGGTCCTTTGCCCTGGATTTAGAACATTCATTCCTGTTCCTTTACATTGCCACCAATCCTGACACCAAACCATTCCTGCCTTGGTCCTGGAGTGTTGTGCTGGGAAGGTGTAGTCTTTATATAATATCCTTGGGAGGCAGACTTTGTTTAGAGCAGTGGTGTCATATATGCTTCTGGAATAAAAGAGTAAATTTGTATTCAAGCCTATTTTTGGCTGGAGTTGTGTGTTGCCTTGGTTTTTTGAACTGTGTCTCTGAAAGTACTGATTTCTGCCTAGTGAGAAGGCTATGTGTTGCTGTTTTGTTTTGGATTTTTTTTTTTTTTTAGTAGGCTTTGGAAGATTGTGCTACAAGAGTCTTTTTCAGGATAAATCCAAAATATTTCAGAATATTTAAAGGGGGCTTCAAAGGGAGCCATCTGTGTAGTGTATAACTCCTGATTGTCTGTGTCCAAGTCCAAATACGTACCTGTGTGATCAGATGAACTGTTCACTTGATTCCACAGCCTGGAATAGACACCTGGACACCCAGCTCACTTAGGGGCTGGTGCAGTTAGGAGGAATGAATCCTGCTGGTGTTGGCAGCCTGTATCCCAGTCATAACAGTAAGTGAGCTGGTACAAGGTAAAAACAGGATCAGGAGAGAATATTCCCAGGGCAGTGGGGCCTAACATGGGCTGATGACTTCTGATTACCACTTAGGTGATTCTAGTAAGACGTTTCATTCTCTTCCTTGACTCCGTGCTTGCAGTTTCATTATTGGTTTGGGGTTTTTTGAGTGGTATGTGCCCATCTCTCCTTTATGTCCAACAGAAGGCTGTCCTGAGTTCACCTGAGAAAGTGAACTCCCACAGAGCACCCAGGAAGTGAGGCAATGGATGTGTCATGAGCCCCTGACCTCAGCCAAGACCTTGACTTACAGCCACTTGCTCTGGAACAATGGAAAGGAAGTGGCTGCTGATGGCCTCTGGATGTTGCCAAAAATCAAGAAATACTGCCATGCTGGTGGTGATGTTGAATAGATGGCACCCTCTGGTGTGCTGGGAAAAGTATGCCAGAGAACAGTTTCCAAAAGGGTGTGAGCAAGGATGCAAGGAAACAAAGGCAGTTTTGACAGCCTTCCATTGGCTGGAATGTGTGTATTAAATCTGTTTTCTGATTCAGCAGAAGCACCGATCTTGATCTCATGTCATCTCCCATTTGTTTCTCTCCAGACTTTTGTTTGTCCTATAGTTTGGCTATTTTGCCAGGTGTGCAGTCTCAATATTGTACTTTTTTTCCTGGAACCTGCTTCTCTGATGCACACATTCCTTTGCTTTTTCTGAGGTAGCAGTCCTAGCCTGTCCTTAGTTTTACCAGACACCTGATCATTCTTTTACTCCTAAAATAATGACTCCTAATTCAGTGAGAGCCTCTAGAGCAAAGTGTTCAATACTGTGCATCATACATGACTGGACCTTTCTACAGCAGATTCTGTCAAGGTCATATCACTGTGTTGTTCCATTTGTATTGTAGTACCTTTGCATTTTGACAACTGTGTTGGACATCAGAGCTGTTCCTGTTAGAGCCAATGAATGGAAAAGGATCATTATGTGTGTCTGTGCTGGCTCAGCAATACTTCTCCCAGATCTATTTCTTGAGTTAATCTACTCAGTGAGATGTTTGTGTAGCTTATATTTTTTTCTCCATCTCAGCTATGCTGTGTTGTATTTTTCACTGTTGACTTTTAGTTATCTTACCCATTTTCTGCCTGAGAGTTTTTCAGTGTTCCTCAAAGTCCCTCCAGATCCCAGCTTACCTTTTTGCCTTCTCTACCTTTTACTGTCCCTTTCCCTTTTTCATTCATGTATCAGCCAACATAAGATTTTGTGTACCGAATCCTGAGGTATTAGCTGACATGTCGTTGCTATGCTGAATGTGGCACTGTTATGAAAGAAAGATTTTTAATAGCCAGCTCACTTAGTGTGAATTTCCAAGTGGAAGTAGGGCTGCACTGTAATAATTTATGAATAATCTCTGGTGACCTAGTTAATGGCTGTTTACTGTGTGACTATGCCTGTTTAACTCTGTGTAAGGTCATGAGGAAAAATGACAAGAAGTTGCTCTGGACAGCAACTTTCAAAGGGTTATCAAGTAGTAGCTTCAGAGACAATAGTCAGGCTGTTAATATGTAAAATACTCCTTCTCCATGAGGAACTGTTTTTCTTGACGTGGGAGCCAGAAAAGCAAAGTATTTGTGTCACCTTTGGGAGGAAAAAAACCTGCCCTTGGAAGGCAGGGCCCTTTGTTCAACAAACTGGACGGATGCACAGGACAGGCCTTTGATGGTACAGAAGACACTAGAATATCATCTAAACCTCATTAAGCATTGTGTAAGATCCATGTTCATCCATCTGTCTGACCAAAACCTCTTTTCCTCTTTAAGTGTTCCTGCTGCTGTTGGAAAGAAGTGGCACTCAGGACTTCCAGAGCAGTTGTTAATAGAGAGAACACAAAATGCTTAAGGGAAGGGCTGCAACTTGGTTCAAATGAACAAGTGCTAAGCAGATAAAGGGAGCCCTGAGCTATCTCTGCTGTAAACCTGAATTTCCTCCTGGGCAGCACAGTAGGCTTTAAATATATCTAAGTGAAACAAATATAAAATTATTTTCCTGGCATAGACATTGACTCTTGCAACACATGAGGAGTCTGTATTTTACATGATTATATATAACTATATGCACATATGCTGTCAAGTCTCAGCAGAAGGAGGATCAAGGAATCACCTTCCAGGAAAGGCAGAGAATCCTGACTTGCCCTCTGAATGGCAGGCTACTCTAGAACAGGCAGACATAGAAGGTACATATCAAATATGCTGAAATTTAGATGTCCGTAGCTTTGAGTTTACGTCAACTGAAGTGATGGAATCCTATCGTGAAACGGTCTTTAGTTTTGCTCAGGGACACAAAAAGCATAGTTTGGTGGATTTCAAACTAGAAAGAAGAAGAGACAGAAAGAATGAAGCTCTGTTGGTAGCTTGTACACAACTGTTTTGAGGTAATGCAGTTGGCAGTTCTTTGAAATGTGACACTGAAGTAACTTTGCTACTAGAGCAGGTAAAGCATCTTGTAAAAGATTCCAGTGGATGTTTTGTTCTGTTTTTAAAATCCTTTTACTGAGATGTAAACTTCATTTAACTTATTTCTTGAATGATTAGTTCCAACTACTATGGTTATGTTTTACTGCAGAGATGTATTTGTTGGGAGGGAATGACAGTTTGCATCTACCATGGTCTGGACAGTGGTCTGCTATCTCCTTGAAGGGTCTTTCCTTTGAGTTTTGGCAAGAACATCACGGAAGCAATTGACATTATCATTTGCTTTTAAAAGTATCACCTGTCATTGCTTGCTAGGCTTGTTCTTTGTTGTTACAGCAAAGAATTTATACATAGCACAGTCAAGTGGGAACTGGACTTTTGCCAAGCTGTGCAGTGAAGGGATTCAGGCACAGCACAGATTGGGAGCTGATCTTGTTCTCCCTACACAGTCGAGGAACTGGTTTTTGTGAGAGCCAGCTTGATGCTCTCTCTTGTGTACATTGTACCAAACCTCTTTGGTCTTTTCCAGCTGAAGAAGATCGGTGGAGGTGGCTTTGGAGAGATCTACGAGGCGATGGATTTGCTGACCCGTGAGAATGTGGCCTTGAAGGTGGAATCAGCTCAGCAGCCCAAGCAAGTTCTCAAGATGGAAGTGGCTGTCCTGAAAAAGCTGCAAGGTAAGGCAAAAAAGCCCTTTGGAAGTGCTGCAAGTCACTGTGCATGTTAACAATTAGAATACAAAGTTGCAAAAGGTTTTTATAGTTTTCTCTTCAGTTTCCATCTATATGTGAGCTCATGTTAAGTCATCCAGCTCAGAAAGTTGTTACATTTTGCAGCTCAAGTGAGATCCAACAACAGGGACTATTTTGTGTGCCAGGATTTAACGACAAAGAGGAGACTTAAAGTGAACTATTGGTACACTGGTCTGTACAATCTAGTGATACTATTAGAAAATAAGAAATAGAGGAAGCAGCATCTGACTAAAAAATGAGGTTGCCTCCCAGAGGACCTGAAGCACTGTAAGCATGTCTCCAAGTAAAATGGTTGACTGGTAGAGAAGTGCAAAAAATGGATTAGAGGAAGTATAGGGAAACTGACTATTAGCTAATTTTTCATGTATCTCACTGTCCTGAAGGCAAAGTGTGGAGTGAAGTGCCTATTCTTAACGAGGGTGCAAGGGAACTGTCTTGGTGTAGTTGTTCCTGGCTGAAGGAGGGGGGCTTCTACTAAAAAGGTTGCTGTGAAAGGATGAAAACAAGGAATTTCCAAATCTGAATTTGAGGAACTGAGAACTGCTGTTGGCTGATTGTGCATGGATTTCCTTATTAAAGCAAAGCCAGCTATTGCCAGGTATAGTTTATGTGATACAGTATAAGATACATTTGAAGGGATGCTCCTTCCTGCAAGATTCCCCCTTGGGCTGAGGAAACACCTGCTGAAGCAGTGAGCAGAATCCTTATCACTAGGGCTCGTGATTCAGAGATAATGTTGTGGCCCTATGTTTGTGTCTATACCTTTGCCTTTGTACAAAATCTTCAGAGAGATGATTGAGTTCGAGGGTGAGATTGTTGCAGGCCTTGTGAAATGAGTTACTCAATGTTTGTGACAGACTGCCTCTAGGTAAAAGCCAGTGAATTATTTTTGAAGGTCAAATCGTTTTCCACGTTTCAGCTGTCTCAAGAGGAGGGCTGAAAAGGCCTCTTTTGAATACTCTGGATTGTAATAGATGCAGCTGAGCTGTGTAAAGGAGAAATCAGCCCAGGTCTTTACCAGGACTCTTGCTGATCTGTGAAAGGATACACAAGCTCTCAGAGAGCAGCAGAGCAGGTGCCTGAGGTCTGAAACTACTGCAATGAGGGCAAGCAAGGCTGTGACTGAGATGTTTTTATTTTGTTGTACACTTGAAACTGCTCTGAATTGAGTGAGGGTATGACTGTGTAGAACAATGGATTTTAGAGTACCAAGAGACAATGCTGTCATGCTGGCCACTGTCAATAGGTGCTGCATCCAGGGTAGGGAATGCTTGAAAAGCATGACCTGAAATCATCAAAACAGGACTAGCATCAGAAAATGTACAAGGTTTTGACTAATACATGTGTTTATTTGTGGAAGATTGTTGAGAATACCAAATGCTAAAAAAATACCCACATTTGTGTACAGCATGATGCTGGTAACTGGGGAGAGGGAGTTGGTGGTGTGTGGAACAAGGAAAAACCCCTTGGCAAAGTAGTTAGTAAATATTCAGGGAAGGGGCAAAAAAGACAGAAGAAGCAGAATTGGCTGTGCATGAGCTATCCTGCATGTAAGAATGACACATTACTTCAGCCATGTTTTTACAATCAAGCTGTTCTGTGAGGAGTTTAGCTTTTTTTGGTTGAAGGTTAATCCCCAAATGCTTTACTGAAATAAATGATAAAGTTATAATAAAAATTGGGTTGAGAGCATGGGGAATCGTGTATTGTGTATGTTTTCACTGTGAGTGTTGCAAAGAGGTGAGAAACACTTCAGAAAGGGAGATGCTGCCTTTTTCCAACAGTTGGTGGGTGGAGTAAGTTTTTGGTATTATCATAGGTGATACAGTCAGAGCATTTCTCACCTGCTCTGTAGCATCATTCTGTTCTGCTCATACTTGATTTTTCTAGGTGTGTAGTGTGTTTTCTGCATCTGTTTAGGTATTAATACGTTTCCCAAAGGCTGAGTTCTTTCTAACTTACATTGTTAATTGCTGGGATTGTAGATCATCTTCAGACCAAACTTCCAAGTCTGTTCACTGTCTTGGGTCTGTGAAACACCAGCAATGGTGCCCTTTTATGCTTTGGGTGAAACACAATTGAGAAGTCAGGTTATGGAGTTTCTTGCTCCAGCAGGTAATGAAGCTCACAGTTGTCCTGTTGTTGCACCTTTACTCTACTTTTAGCAACATTTGTGTCTTTTTCTTGCCTTCCACGGACTGTGTTAGTCAAAATCAAAAAATTTTTGTCTTTTTCTTGCCTTGATAGACTTAATTGGTCAAAATCAAAACCTTCTGGTCCCACAAAGTTGCTGTAGAACATTTCCTTGTTCAGGCTACCCTTGCAGGGCTCAGGACATTCTATCTGGTGCTACTCTATCTGGCCAATTCTAATCAAAGCACCACAAGATAGCTTTTTATTTTAATCCTTGTGAAGAACTGTTTGCCTTACATTGTCTTGTTGCTCCTAGAGAAGTTAGTAGAGAATTACACGACTGGGGTTGAAAATTGTACCAATAACAAATGCAGAAACTGTTTCATGGATCTTTTGGGCACATCTGAATACAACTTTTCTGTCAGAATACTATTTTAGTGCCAAGCCCTCATTTTGTTACCTTAGTCGCTAATGTAAGACTATCTTTAAGTGAGGTGTGTGTGATTGTACCATTTGTACCAGATTTTAACCTATTGGGATTTTCTACTTTGCAGTCAAGCATTTTGACACTAAGCCTGAGCTGCACTGGCAAAACACTTCCTGCAGATTATCTCCAGCAGAGAAGGTTGCTGGTTTAGTTGTACCTGCCAGTATTTTGCTATGTAGACAAGCCTTTGGATCATGTACATTAAAAAGTAAATGGAAATAAGATCTGTATGGCTAAGTGAATGAGTAACTTGCATACCAAGAGAGGAAGAAAGGCTTTGGCTGGGTTTTCTATTTCAGCCTCTTAAGCAATGTCTGCATTAGTGAGCAGTACAGTACCTGCATATCAGTGAGGAGCAGCAGTTCCTCAGTACATCTCCAGCAGATATGGTTTGAGGATTTTACCCTATAAACTTCATGGATTTGAGGGATTTTGCTTTGGGTTAGTTCTAATCTGCCCTCCTGCCTGAGAGTCCATTTGTTGGTTTGGGTCTCATTTAGGATTTGGGAACTACTTGGTGTGCATCTGAAATGGAACTACATGGTCTGTTTGCTCAGAAAACCTTACATGACCCAAAGCCTCTCTGGGAATGCTGACACGTGGTAGTTGGGATGATTTAAGGCAGTATGGGGGCTTTATTTAAAACCTCGTTGCTTTTATAAACCAGGACTCTGAGGCTCCTGGTTTTTTGAATCATGAGGAGAAAAAAATGTTATGGTTTTCTAACATTGAACATATGGAAGGAAGAGTACTATCACATCTGGATGAACAGATGTTAGAAAAGCACTGAAGAGATGGGAAAACCCTTTGAAATACAAATGGGCAGAAACCTGCCTGCTCTTTGATTTTTTTGTTTTTCCCTGACAGTGGATTTGCTGTGGAGCAATACTCAAGGTGGCAAAGAAGCATCAGTACTATCTGGACTCAGTTTCCTATCTGTGAGATCTTTGAGGTTAATCAGAATGCCACATCTCTGTGAGAGCAGCTCTGGCATAGCTTTTGAGGTGCTTGGCTTGGGCTGTCTCTGTCATTCTGCCTTTCTAACAGCAACCTTAATTGCAGAAATTGTAAACCAGTATCCCTGATTCAATCCAGTGGGCTGCTTCAGAGGGGGGGTGTGGAAACTATTTTAGGTGCCAAATCAGGAATTGTGTTATCTCTAGATGCTCAGCTGGAGCTGTGTGAGGCTCAAAAGCAGATGCTTTGAATTCAAAAGTATTTTCCCTGTCCTTACCCACTTCTTGATAGGTGTCTCTGGGAGAACCCTGGGGACCTGTGAGATCAGAGCACTGCACAAGGATCTCTCACAAGTAGTGCACTTTGTACACCATCTGGTCCATAGCCTCTCTAAACATGGATTTGGCCACAACATTCAGTCTCCTATGCTGGAATTGTCTTTGGAGCAGCCTAGCAGGCTGTCATTTTGAATGGCCAGATTGTTCTGCTGCTGGGCACTGTTTTCTGTTCATATGCAGGGGCAATGTTGCCCTGGTGTGAAGCTACAAGGCCCTAAGTATTTGCTTTTGATCTCACTCGGCTGCCAGATATTGCTAAGCTCCCTTCAGTGTGTTGTTTTCTTTGTAAATGCCTTCTTTTCAGTGTAACCAGTTTCATTGTGTAGGACTCTGATTAATTTTATTCTGCAGTGCAGAGATCTTCTGCATATTGAGTAGTTGTGCAAGATGCAGCCTGGTCACAGGCAGTGTAGTTTTTGAGTACCTGATTTTGTTACAGCAGATAGTAAAACAAGTCTGTACTGCTCCTTCCCTCTTTATTGCCAGAGGTTGGACAGCTTAGAGTTTCCTAGCAAAATAATGGAAGAAAAGGGACCTTATTTCTCTTACTTGCCAGTCCTAAGGGGTTTTGTTCTTATTGCATATGTGAGTTTTTTGTGTTAAAGTGGTGCCTTAACTGTCTGTGATTCAGTTTCTGTTACTTTTGTAGACACTGTTTATATGTTTCTACAATATTTTGCAAGGCTGATATAACCAAGCTATCTGCAAAGACTAGTACACAGAGTAAATTGTCCTTGTCAGGCTTTTAGACCATCACAGGGTGGCAGATTTACAGACCTGGTGTAACCTGAGCCTCTCTACCCAGCACTGCATTTTTCCATGTGGAAGTGTTTGAATGAACAGGCATTTGGGGCACATGATTTCTGTGCTAACTGTGGTGCTACTGGATGGGGGAAGGTCATGGCATGGCTGAAAAAGGATTTAAACCACACTTTTTTGAGACCGTGTTGAATTCTTGCTCCAGATTTGTGCCTTGACCTGAGTGGAATCTGCTATCAGTTACTACTCTTCAAGTTGTTAGTTTTGGGAAACAACTAGAGGAAATTATGTCATGCAAGGTCAGGCAATTTTACCTTTAACTGTTTGATTAGGGGACAATGACCAGCCTTTTGGGTTTTAAGCACTAGCAAGCTTAACCCAGTTGGTTAAATTCTAACTGGTTACTACTGAGTAATGTAGTTATTTAAGCTTTACTTCCAGCACAGAATTTATTTTCTTTCACTTGGTAAACTCCTTTGTCCAACTGTGTTGACAAGTCCCTGAAGTCAGGTGGTTTGTCTGGCCAGAGATGAAACTTGGTAACTGCAGAGAAGCCTAGGTGAGTCAGCTCTGCCAAGCTAAAGGCAGCTTTTCCAAGTAAAGTTAGAAGATGATGACAGTAACTCACATTTCATTTTCTAGTCCTGATGAATCCTCCATTTCTTTACAGTATTTGTACAGAAGTGAATGCAATATCCCTACAATACAAAATCTGTGATAAGGTGATAAACCTGACACTGACAGGCAAATAAAGAAGAGGATAGCTGTAAAATATACACATTATAATGTAGAGCATTGAGAAACAACTGCAGCTTTCCAAATGCCAGTGAGAGTAATTGTACAGCTACATGTCCATAGCTGTGCATATCATGGAGACTCCAGCAGTGCCAAGTGCTCAAGCAAGTTATGTTATGCTTAGTGACCTATGCACTTGGGCTTTTCCACGTTCAGTGTGACACAGATCCAGAAGAAAATTTAGGCTGGCAGGGAGGACCTCTGGAGGACTCTAGTACAGCCTCATGCCCCAAGCAGAAAAGAAATAGATCTGGTTGCTCTGGGCATTTATCAGTGAAGTTTTGAATAACCTCCAGAGATGAAGATCCCACAGCCTCTCTGGACTGCTATTCCAGGGTTTCACCGTCCTCATGGATGAAAAAGAAATCACACCTAATAGGAGCTTCCCCTGTTGCAGCTCATGCCCAGTGGCTCTCTGTGTGCCTCTGTCATGGGTTAACCCCAGCTGGCACCAAGTACCAGACAGCTGCTCACTCAGCACCTCTGCCCCCATGGGATGGGGAGGAGTGGAAAAATGTAAAACCCATGGGCTGAGATGAGAACAGTTTATTAATTGAAATAGGAACAGTAACAGTAATGTAATGAAAAGGGAGATCAGAAAATGAAAGGGGGGCGTAAAACCCAAGAAGTACAAGTGATGCACCACCCTCTGAGCAATGCCCAGCACATTCCTAAGCAGTAATCTGTGGCTCCTGGTGAATCTGCCCCAGTTTTTATATCAGGCATGACGTCCCACAGTAAGCAGTGTCCCTTTGGCCCACTCAGGTCAGCTGTTTTAGCTGAGCTCTGCAAGACCCCAAAAATCTCTCTCAATGAGGTTTTTAACAGGGCTTATGGTCGTTCATGCACTCTGAGTTAGACACATGGGAGAAATAATGGCAAGATCTTCTCAAGAGGTCAAAACAACAAAATAGACTTTACTGGCAGCTTTAGAAAATCAGGCAACTTTGGCAAAAGGTTTAGAGCAGCATTCAATCAACACAAAGCACTTCTCAAAGCATTGACTTGGCCCACTCAACTTCACAAACTCTATGGCCGTTTGATTTTAAGTTGCTCAAAAAGAGGGAATTAGAAAAAGAAGAAAGAGAAGGACAGAAACTATATAGAAAAGAACACATACAGCTACCAACTCCTGGGTTCCAGGGAAGTTCAGCTGATAGAAACTCCAAGAGGAGGTAGGGTCAAGACATGTCCTCATCTCGTGTTTGGCCTTAAATACCTCTTGGCCTTCCTGGGCCCCTCCCCCAGGTCATTTGCCCACTCAGGAGTTACATTAGGGGCTCCAGGGATGGAGCACGGGGCATTTCCTCCAGTGGGACAATTGGCAGCTCTGCCAGGCTGGGATCCTGGCTCTAGGAGTGCACTGCCAGGGCAAGGCCAAGCCTTCTATTGCCCCACACGCTTACACCCCAAAATGTCTTGAGATATCAACTTTTCCAATCTCTCACAGCTCCCTCCTGGCTTCTTGGGCAGCTCCTCTTTGGCAGAGCAAGGGAACACTGAAAAGTCTTTGACTTAGGCACTGCTGAGCAACAGCCAAAACATTCCTGTGTTATTAACATTGTTCTCATCCTAAATGCAGCACATGGCACTGTACCAGCTACTAGGAGTGAAATGAGCTCCAGCCCAGCTAAAACCAGGACAAGCTCTGAGGAAAGTCAGGCTCCATCTTCTTGGCACTTTCGTGTTACGTGGCTGGGACCAGCACATAACTTCCCTTCTTCCTAAAGGCTGAACAGAACCAGTTCTCTGGCACTTTTTGTTAATGTTACATTAATCACTTAAGAATGATCAGGAATCTGGAAAAACTAAGGACAGGCTAAGACTGCTACATCAGAAAAAGCAAAGTAATATGTGCATCAGAGAAGCAGGTTCAGGAAAAAAGTACAATATTGAGACTGCACACCTGGCAAAATAGCCAAATTGGAGGACATGTTACATTTTCCTTTCCCTGCCACCATCCTGGTCGTAACAAGTAACAATTGCTATGAGATTTATGATAATTCATGCAGTAGAATTTACTTCAGTGTTTTGGGTGAACTGATAGGAATGAGACAGCTACTCTGTGGAGATGAATCACAGAATTTTAGCATAAAATTAAAAGATTAAAATTTTTAGCTTCTTTGTGGAGAAGAGTGGTTACTGGTTTCCTAGTAAAAACACAAAAAATATAAAGTCTTAAAAAAAAAACAACTTCAAGTTGCAACAATAAGGTCACATATTTCCTTCTTAGTATTTATTTGATTCATTTCATTGCTGCATTGAAAATACATTAGGAATATTTAAGAACTTAAATAAGTAGAAGATTGGAATGAATATTGGTGTCCACTAGTTTGAAAATGATCCATCTGAAAAAATAGACTCAAAAAAGGATCATAATTTAGGTTCTTTTGGGACTATGTAATGAAAGCTTTTCATGTAATGAAAGTTTTAAAGTATTCAAATGGGGACTTTAATCATATCTCTACAAGGTGATGAATATCTCTCATTCAGGGTGGAAGGGGTTCTTATACATGAGAACATAATTATTGACTGTAATTTTTAAGTTTCTTCAGAACAAGGATGGTGAAGACTATTTCAGTGACTGAAATATTTCTTACACCGTTTTATATGGGACAGTATTATATTCATTTTAGTTAAAAGACCATAGTAGAAAGAATATTTTTCTATGGCTGAACATTAAAATTTTGCCTTAGCTAAATGCCTATGAACAAAATAAAACACTCTGAAACTTTTCATAAGTCAGTGCTTATGAACATCGGGTTGATATATTCCTCCAATGTTAGTTAATTAACTGGCCAAACTCTTTATAATCTATTGCCCTGTTCTTTGCTTTTAATAACAAACAAATGCAGATACAGAGCATATTTTCTAAGGTATAACTTGTGACCCTCTGGAATATCTGAGTGGCTGTTGAGCAGAGCAGTCTAGCAAAGGAGCAAGTGTCATCTGGCAGTGCAGTAAAATGGTTGTGAGGCTTCCCATACTAAATATACCTTGGAAAGAAAAACTTCCCCCCGATCTTTCTTTCTTTTCTGGGTTAAAATATGCTTTGCTTCTCTCTGCTATGATCTCCATGCTTGAGGAGGGCATGTATGACAAGAGAGGGCTATTTCCTGCTGCCTTAAAGGGAAGTTTGTGGATGGAATGACAGTTCCATCATCATGTCTGCACAGCAGGTTATTAACATGATTGTTCTTGTGTGCTTCATAATTCTGATCAGCCTCAGGACTGAGCTGCAGGAATCCCAAAGTCACACCTGACTGTCAGCCTCCATCTGCGACTTCAGCATGGCATGAACTGTTCCAAGAGAGCAAACAGTTGTAATCTGCTGCCTCCTTTAGATGACAAACGAGTGAAAGCCTCCAGGACCCAGAGGGTTTGATGCTGAGGCATTTATCCCACCTGTGTGACTGGCTGGCTGTACATGCACTGCTTCTAAATGTGGCCTGCCTTTTCTACACTCTGTTGTATTCTTTTTGTTTCATGCAGAAATGGACACAGTTTTCCCTCACCCTCTTTCTTCTATTTTCCTGGTGTTGCTTGTGTTGCAAAACAGTGCATGGCAGAACTGTTCCAGGGAGAGCCTAAATTCTCAAGACCAGCAGGTCAGGTTCTAGCCTGTTTTAGACTGGAAATGAGGGTTCAGTATAAAATCAAGTCAGTTTGGGGGTACAGGTCATCAGAACTGTCAGTCCATTAATGATTTTCAAAAATTATAGTAAGCAGAAACATGTTGTCATCCTCAACAAACAAACAATTCTCAGAAATAATAAAAACTAAAATGCTAATTCTTTCTATAAAATATTGTGATCCAGAAAGTAATAGTGTTTTGGAGGAAACTGATTTTTTTTTAAAAAAAAAATCTCAGAAATACATTCAGAATCAGAAGAGGCAGTAAGAAATTAGCAAGGACATATCTTTAAGTCATATCACTGGGCACTACCCCTCCTGTTTCACTGAACTTAGTGATTTAGGTGGGCAGGTTCACCTGTCAGAGGGTTGGTTTTAAATGCTCTTATCTGTAGTTTTGCAGCAACAAAAAGCACATGGTGTCCGTGCTTTGCAATTATTTAAAACAATCAAAGCAAGTTTAAAAAAAGAGTAATTTACCCTTTTTACAACACAATAGCTCACACTGTCACTAGAACAGTCACTGGTTTTTTTGGCTTTTGCCTCAATATTCATCCCCTGCTCTGAAACGCGAGCAAAGCAAAGTGGGACTCACAGTGTGTCTGTGCAAATCTGTGAATCATGGCTGGGGTGAGTGTGGGCTTGCTCCTGTCCATCCTCTCTGCGACCTGTGTAGGTGGCCAATTTGCTGAAGCATAAGAGTGTCAGGAGCTCCTAATGGTTCTTTCTGAGGTTTTCCAGGGGTGTTGGCTTTGTAGCCACAACTCTGGCTCTGAGAGTCCTTCACTGGCAAGCAGCACAGCCATCTGTATTGGGTCATGTGGCAGGAAGTAGGGTGGGACAGCTGAGGCTTCCTGGTAATACCTTCACCACCACATGTTCTATGTCCACACAGTGTCTCAAGTTTTGGATATAAAACCAAAATCCTGTCTGTCAAAACCAACACTGAATTTGCAATGAGCTTGTCAACTGCAGAAAACCAGTGGCACCAGTGGCAGGCTGCGGGCCTGGTGTGTGTGAAACAGGATCAAGGAGAAGAGTGTGTGACCAGCAGAGTAAGCTCAGGTGACTTGGGAAAAGTACAGATATGCTGCTTGCCACTGCAAGGAGAAAATTCATGCAGCCAAAGCTCAGCTGGAGTTGAAGCTGGCCAGAATTGCAGAAGACAATGAAAAAGAGTTTTTTCAAATATATTATTGGCAATATATGTGTAAAAGTAACATTGGCCCATTACAAGTTGGGGATGGTCTCCTCACAACCAGGGACAGGGACAAGGCAGAGGTGTTTAGTGAATTTTTTGCCTTTGTGTTTGTCGTGGCTGATGGACCAGTTCTGGTTGCCAGCATCTCTGTTATCTGCTTGTGGTAGGAGGGAGAGTGTGGTTGTTCTGGTGTGGGATGCTACTGGGACCTGCAGGGCAAACTCTTGATGCTCTTAGTGAGGGTCCTGGGATGGAGCTCCATATTCCACAGCTGTGTTCACTGCTCTGGTCAAAACTCTGGTTCTCCAGTGAGAAAGTTGCTCCTTTGTCTCCTGCTGTCCTCCACATCCCTATTCTGTCATGTCTTGCTGCCCACAGCAGTTTCTGATACCCCAGGCCTGTCTGTGGTGCATGTAGTGACAGCAATAGCTGGGCCCTGAGGATGCTACAGTCAGTGCAGTTACTCATTACTCCGTGTGTTCATGTTCTTCCATTTTTTTCTTTAAAACTGGGAATGATCAAACATTAAGCTTTGGTTTTAAAACCAATTCAAATCACCATTGCTCAAGTGCTACAAAGAAACATAGGGATAAGTTATGCAATGATACTCTCCCCCCTTCCCTGCTTAGAAACGCCACCAGGAACCAAGAGTTCACCATTGTGGTGTGCATCAACCTTTACTCTGTTATCAGCAGTCTGCTATTAGGGGAATTCATGCCTCCTCCTTCCCTTTCCGAGAATCCAGAGAGCAAACGATCAAAAAATCCATTACAGGTCAGGGTCTGAAACCACAGCCTCCGCTCCCCACCCTGAGGACCAGCTGAGTATTGTGGAGAGGCTGAGTTAGTTTGATTTTGCCTGAATAGGTGTAGTTTGTACCAACACCATGCCAGAATTTGACACAGAATGGCCTCTATTTTTTTTTTCAGTTGTTATGAAATTGCTTTAATGTTTCAATGGAGTATTTCCATAAACTTCTTTCTTTTCCAGGTACCTCTGACTATTACAATCAGGCTTGTTCATGTCGAGGTAGCATTAGATTAGCTGTTTCAGGGTAAGCTGTTGCCACTAGGTCAGTGTGGTGGTGGTGTGTAAAAGTCAGCTTGTACTGAATAAAGTTGGTGTAATGAACTAAGCTCAGTTTGTTATTCAAAACTCCTTACCTGATACCACTTTATGGGTACCAGCCCTGAATCAGAAGCCATTTTTCTAAACATCATGATCACAGGGTTGTTATCTTATGTTCTATTTTATTCATTTCTGTTTCTTTTCAGGGAAGGATCATGTTTGCAGATTTATTGGCTGTGGAAGAAATGAAAAGTTTAATTATGTGGTCATGCAGCTTCAGGTGAGTTCTGTTCTTTGCCTCTCCCATCTGTCCAATAGAGATGGCATCACTGGGAAGGATTTACACTGAGAGAATAAGGCCAAGAACTGATGTGGTTGTACACAGAAAGAGGATGGAATGGAAGACAGTGAGAAGGGGTCGTGCTGCTCTGATATCCCTTGAGATGGCTCCAGCTGTCAATATTTGCTACAATATTTCATAGCTCCGCTTTTCTGTTTAAGAAGGCTTTCTCTCAATTTTCTGGGGAAAGCACTCAATTCAGAATGCTCACAGAAGCAACACACAGCACTGTGCAGCAGTGGCAGCTCTTTGAAATATCTCCTGCTGAGTGGTGATGCAGCATTCAAAATATGTCTTGTATCAGAGCTCAGAGTGAGAGCAGTTGTGTCACAGTAGCAGCACAGTTTCTCTGTGAAAGGCCGTGATCTCTGTCTCTCCCAAGCTCAGCAGTAACTCGACTTCTGTGGAAGTGTTAACTCCTGTTTGAATGCTGCTGGTGTCAAGTCATTAAGGGCAAATACTTGGGTAGCTACCACATGGTGACTGCACTGCTAGACCTGCGGATACCAGCAGATCCCAGTACTTCTTTAAAATAAACTTCTGATTCTTTTGTAATTCTGCTTTGCAATGCAGTAAACTCCTGGCACTTGGGTTTGCCTTTTATGTACCATTGGCATCCCAACTGCTGTTATGGATAGAAAAAATCCCTTAGCTCTCTAAACAACCCTGGCTACTGCTGCTGCTGCAGTGTGAGTATGAATATGATTCATGAAAGGGCTAGCCTGGAGCTCATGGAAGAGCAAGACTTCTACCCTCCCAATTCTGTCCTTATAAAAGGGACTTCACCTTGGAGAAAAATTTCACTGCATGGATTCTCTTACTTTCTGATTTGTTCTTGACTATGTAACTGAGCTCGTAGAGTAGGCAGAGCTAAAAATACTTTCATTATTTGCAGATGAAGATGTTGATACATAAGGCATTAGCTAGTTCTGCACGATCACTCTTCAGTCTAAAATTCTCCTTCAACTTCAAGACCTGCTGAGACATGGTTTATCACGTGTCCCTCTGACTGTTGTGTACTGCAGTTCTCCCTTTCTCTTCAGTCACTCAGGACTGAGGTTTCCACTCTCAAGCTTTGCAACTCGTTGCATCTGCACAGTTCCATAATCAGCCTGACGGTGTTTATTTGAAAAATAATGCTCATTTTTTGTCTTTTTCTGGTAGCAGTTGCATCTGGGGAAACTTATAGCATGTTTCAGTGTGTAGCCCTGAAAAAAATGAGTCTTGCTCTCCATGTTACCATTCGATAAGAGAGCTGGTGTTCAAGGAACAGCTTTACAGTGGAAAGCAAGATCTGCTGTCAGTTCAGTAACTTGGATGTTTCAGAACAACAATGACAAAGCTGTGCTGCCTCTAGTGAAGTGTCACAGAAATTCAGGAAGATAAGCACTAGAGAGGTGGTTTAGTTTGATTTTGTTCATGTTAAGGAGCAGGGTGGGCTGCTATGGCTTGGCTGTATCCATGAGCTGGCCTGTATCAGGTGTGATTCTTCAGGGGTCCAGAGCCTGAAGTCAACGTGGCTCAGAACAATTTAAGAGACTTGTTATACACTACATGAGCCAGCTGGCACCTTAATGTCTGTAAATAACTTGAGAACTGGAAATGGGTGGATGAAGAGATGGCATTTCACTGCTTTGGAGAGCAATCTCTGTTTTCTCATCAGCTGTTAGGAATCTGTGATATATTTGCTGTTGGGAATTTTGTTTGAATTCATGTTGACTTTTATTAGAAACATACATCTTCTATAGACCATAGATATCTTATATATATGTCCTTACAGAAGCAGAATCAAGAGATTCTAAAGTACAGTAATGAACAGCATGTCCTTCTAGCTTTTGTTCTTTGTGAATATTCTCTGAAACAGCAGATTCTTATTCCTAATGTTTTTAATGAGTTGATAAATGCATGAGTTCTATGGATTAGAAGAGCACTCTGCCATGGAATACAATCATTTTAATAGCTTCTCTTTGCAAAGCTAAAGAGCTATAGACAAAACTGAGATGGCAGACATCAAAGAACACTGGGATTTTTCTTGCATTTACTTTGTCCTTTTTTAGTTTTTATTTCCTAAATTGTCTTTATTTTCATGCATAGCTGGTAGACTTCTTGTTTTTCCTCAGAAATTTAATTAACTGAAGGTAAATTAGCAATTTGTTTTGATAAGTGTTAAGTCAGTGGAAAAATCCTCCTCTCCTGATTTTGGGTATGATTCTCTTGATAGACAACTTTCCCCATTGTGGTGTTGCCACAGCAATGTTTGCTTGAGCTTGAACCAGACAATGTGTGCTGAGAAGTTGCTGATGAAATTGCAGCATCATGACCTGCTTATCAAATTTGTACTGCTTTAATCTTTAGATAGCTCAGAGAACAGTCAGAGGTTGTTCTTAAATCGTCTGCTGTATGATCTGGGTCTAACAGTAAGGACATGTTGGTCTCTACAGTCTGAGGCACTGCTGTCCATGCCATGCCTAATGCACAAATAATAACCAGCTGACTTCCCAAGGTAACAATCTGGTATCTTCTGGTCAGCAAATGCATCATTTTCAAGCTAAAATGAACTACTGGAAGGTCTTATACAAGAAATAAAACAGACATGAGGTGAGCACCTCTCTGAGTAGCATGTCTGCTTTTTTGAGGTTGCATGTTAGAACTCACAGCTGTGAAAGGCTCTGCTTTCATGTGATGGTTTAAGTGTTTTATTGACTGTTTCAGGGCCGAAATCTTGCAGATCTCAGAAGGAGTCAGCCTCGAGGGACTTTCACACTGAGCACAACGCTGAGATTGGGCAAACAGATTCTGGAATCAATAGAAGCCATTCACTCTGTGGGATTCCTGCATCGTGACATCAAGCCTGTATGTTGTTTTGGAAGTTTTCCTTTTGGTTTTGTGTCTGTCTGTTCTGCTTGAGTCAATAAAGACAGTCTAAGTATGGGCAGGTCTCAGCAGGTACATTTAGGCTTCCTTGCACACTCCCACTGTGTGACGTGTTGGCTATTTTCTATAGGTACGGAATGGAAATACAGTACTGTCCTTCCTTTAAGTGCATAGCAAACCAGCTTTTGTTAGCAGAGGCTGCTCCGTGGTGGGTTGGTAGCTGTCAGTCATACTTTCACCAGTCAAGATCCCATGATGAAGCAGTCTAGTTCTGAATGGTCCTTTGGAGTCCAGCCAATTATCACTGTAAAAGTTGTTCGGAAAGGAAGTCTTGTGCTGTGACACATCACTTGAATAAATGCTAATTCATGTATTTGACTTAGTTAAATCGTTCTCTTAATCCTGTATGAGTGGTTGCCAAAAGAATTGGAGCACAGTTTCCAGTGTCAGAAACGCAGTCACATTGTTGGTCATCTGCCTAGGCAAAGCACAGTAATTCCAAGTCTCATTGTAGAATCCAGTCTTCTTCCCACAGCTCTTCATTACTTGACCTGAACACTTGTTGCTATGTCATACCTGAGACGTTGTAGACCTTAACTAGAACTTCCTTCTAGCAAACTCATTTGCTTCTTTTAGAATCAGCTGCTTTTGATTCAGATGAAAACCAGTCACTGATGTGATTGGCTACAAATCCTTTAGCAGCCATCCATTTTGGTAAAGGATAGAACTTTAGGACTGAGGTTAAAAAAAGGAGCTGCTCCATTTGCTTATTGATTTATTTACTGGGAACCAAGCCTAGTGGTTTCTATATGCCTGAGTGTTCAGATATATCTAGGCAATGCAGTAAATGGAGATTCTGGGAGTTAGGGCAGAATAATTCCTGCTAGCAGCTGAACCATGAACAGAAGCATTTATCTACAAGAGCTCCAGCCTGTTATGGAAGTCATGGAGTTTTCACTGCAGAGCTAGTGGTGTTAAATGTAGCTCTTTCTCAGAGCAGCTGAAATTTAGATAAGTTAGTGTGAATTGTAGCAATTTTGAACTTCACAGTCTCTTATCTGCAAAGTGAACTACTTATCAAGGCAGTGGTTCTCTAATAATGATGGTTAAGGTGCATCTTAAAATTAATCTCTTTGACTTGTTTCCACCAGAGGCATGTGGAGCTACATGATGAAGTTTTGCTGACAAATGGCCACTCTTCCCCAAGCTGCTGGCATAAATTTCACTTTTTTTTTCTTTCCTTCTTTGTCCAGTCCAACTTTGCCATGGGCCGCTTACCTTCAACATACAGGAAGTGCTACATGTTAGACTTTGGTCTGGCCCGCCAGTACACCAACACTACTGGGGAAGTTCGACCAGTAAGTACAATTCAAGGAGGTTTTTTTCCATTTCTGCAACTGATTAGGAATGGAAAGGTTTTGTGGCTCTGTTAGTTTTGTTGTTGTTGTGCATGGCCATTATATTGGACTGCATTTCCTGCAAGGTGAGAAGCAGCAGGTGACTTCAGCTGAGTTGGGGATCTAAGAAGGGATGCTTGATTTTGTCTTACAAGATGTGTGGCTTTTTTTGCTTTTTTTTGCTTTTTTTTCCCTTTAGGATAATCATGTTTTCCACAGGCTTGCAATACTTACAGAGTACAATATGGCCTAACAAAGAGAGTGAGCCCAGTGCTGGCTATGTAACTTCTGTAGCCCCAAGGGACTGGTCTAGTTCAGTTCTCTGTGGGCTGGGGAAACAGGTTGGTGTATTCTTAAAGCTTTTTATGAAAAAGAGTGCTGCAAGTTAGAGGCTGTCCTGATCTCTGAGGCTGAGCTTACTGTGAGCTGCAATCTGTAATGTTGTTTTCACCCTTCCTGGCTTTGGTTTTATGTCTGTTGCCCCTGTGCAGATTTCCTAGCAGGGATATTTCAGTGTGCCTGCCTGGAGGAGAGGTAAGGGCAAGGGGCATGACTTGTGCCATGTAATATGGGTTTTATCTTCAGTTCTTTTACCAGCACGGGGTCACTCATGAGGATATGTAAAACTTCAGATATTCTAGGATCTGTTAGAGAATTCCTAGATTTATTTCAGAGCACAGTGCAAGCAGAGAGTGCTCATACAATCTCTCTGTTTGTCATCTTAGGCTTACAGCTGTTGGTCTGCACACCTCTTCCATTTGCAAGATTATTGTTGTTCTGGAAAATGTTGATAATGTGCCTGCTAAATACAGAGACTCTTTAGTACATGGCATGGTTGGGGAGTGGGAAGAAAGCAAAGGCTAGTAAGCAGATTCTGTGACTTTAGTAGATGAATATAGGTGGGGAATTTTTCTTCTGGGTTTTTTTTTTTTTTATTCTTTCATAAGTCTTTTCACTTTTCTTTTTCCCTGTAGTTGGGAGAAGCTCCAGAGGTTGTGCCTGCATCTTATTCTTAGAAAGACACACATTACATACTACTGGATGTCCTTGTCAATGCTTTTTAGTTTGGGGATAACCCTTCTCCATATTGCCCTTTACAAAATGTAGCCCCATTCTTTTCCTCTTTCTGCAGTCAGAATTCAAGTCCATTTGGGATTGAAACTGGCATTTGGTTTTCTGCAAAATTTCTTCATTTCTTAATGAAATAATTTCAGTTTATGGCTGAATTTCAAGTCCCATTGTTTAAACACTGTTCTTTCTTTACGATGAAAGAATTTAATTTCTCCAAATGTATCTTCTTTTGAATACTCCTTTTTGTTCCTTTCCCACCATAATTTAAAATCACTTTTAGTTTGCTCCCAGGCCCTTTTTTAGAAACAGTTCTGTATCCAGCCTTGACATTTTCCAGGAGAAAAGATTCTTCAGCTGTGTCTTGCAAGCTGTGTCCTGCTTGAGTTGGTGTGGGTGAGGGTGGCTTTGTCAGAGTGCAGGACTCTGAGAAGATTGATCCTAATTCTGGTCAATCTGGTGGTTGATTGCTTGCTTGCCATAGATGGGTCTCATAGAAGTATTGATGATGTGATCTTTTCCTAAAAGGATACATGCAATCCCCAGAGGGGTGGGAGTATGCTCTCCTGGAAGTGGCGAAAAGTCTCTGTTTGTTTGGGATGTAGGAGGATCATACAGGGTAAATTCTCATACAGCTAAATTCCTAATGTACCTGTTCTCCCACACCACACTTCAGGGGGTCAGGCTTTTTGACAGAGTGATACAGCAGAAAACCACATAAATATTCACTTCAGTGCCTTTAACATTAAACAACAGTCACTGGGCTGTTTAGTCCTTTTGTGTCTCTGCTGCCTGATACCCCTTTAAGTCCCACTTATCAGACCAACGTGTCTGTCTGGAGAAGCACAGTGATTGCTGCCCAAGTAATGCACTGAGGCTTAGGAAGGAGATGGAGGTGAAGGTTGGTATGAAGGCAAGAGAAATGAGAAATTTTGTGGTGTTTTTTTGTTTGTTTCTTTTTAATAAGAATTTTATCACTTATTTCACCAAAGAGATTATTTCAGGCCAGTAAGGTAAATTCTTTGTTCTCTCTTCTCTTTCCATTCATTTATCCATGAAGAATAAATTTTACAGATTTATGACATAATCATCCTGAGCCTAGTATTTCTGTGGTTTGGTTCTGAGGTACAATACACAAGACAGGTGAGGGAAGGGGCTCACTCTCTTTTCTTGGAAGCATGTCTGGATTTTGCTTTCAGTCATATTCAATTTTTTAACAGAAGTTTTCTGCTTGCATAGGTTCTCTGCATTTTCCTACAGTTTCAGAAGCATTGTCATACTTTATGAATAATACCATAAAAGTGTTGGTTGTTTTCTTATCCTCTGAAATTCAGAGCCTCAATCTTATTTATCAGCTTTTCAGAAAGACTCTGAATGACTTCCTAGTAATACAGATAATGAGCCAGGCCTTTAGGATGCTGTGGATTTGTTGGGTTTTTGCTTTTTTTTAAACTTACCTCTTGCCTCTTACTTTCTAGAGATTGATTAAAACTTTGAAGTGGGATCATTTCTACTCTGTATAATCTTCATCAAGGATTAGTTTTCTCCATCCTCAGCTGTTACCACTCTGTTCGACTTGATAGCTCAGCATTTGTGAAGTTATGGCCCACTTGACGTAACTAAATCCCAGATTTATTCTGAATCTGAATTTATCCTGTGCTTCTAGGAAAACAAAACTGATCTCCCATATGTGGGATGCTAATATTAGCACAATTGTTAGTCGTTGGAGAAAAGCTATTGTGGCAGAGGTTTGCTTTCATAGGAATGGTCTCACCCCTCTACTGCTTGCCCATTGCCACATGTTACAAAGTCTGCTGGGTAACAGTCTGTAGGAACTTACATTGCTTTATAAAGACAGAAGACGGTTGGGGCCAGAAGGTGTATAAAGCAGCATCAGCAACCTTTCTTCCTTCTGTTGGCAATCAGGGAAGCTCAGTTGTTCTCAACAGTCTCATGATTTGATATTTCTTTGTGGGTTGTAGAAGCCAGTCCTTGATAGTTGCTCTTTTGGACAGGCAGAGCAGATGTGCATTGGACATGTAGCCATGTGGTGTCTGTGGTGTGCTGGGAGCTGCTTAGGGCCTGGCTGAAGGCTCTTACTTTGGCTACCAGCAGCATTTCTGGCATTTGGAGCACAGCCAACATCCTGGCGAGCAAGGGGGACTCTGGCTATTAAGAAAAACAGAACAGACTGCTAGTGGACAAAACATGATTAATATTTTCAGTGTGTTTTGTTTTCAAACACTTGCAAGGACAAGTTCCTGAACAAGGAACAGATAGGCAGCTTGCCAGAACTGCTGGAGGAAATGTTGATTTCTTACTGCTCCCTGCCTCTAAGCCACACTCTCTCCTGTTTAAAAGGTGGCAAATTCTGGTTAAGGTCTGTCATCTCTATTCAGCAAGGTATGTTTGACCTGAAATTTTTCATTTCTCAAGGGTGTACTGTCAGTGATAAATTCATGAAGTAGTCCTGGTTCATTAAGTAACATCTTTTGGTGCTCAAGACTTACATTTCTGACAAAAGATAGTAGAAAAATTACTTAGTCACAGTAAACAGGCCCTTCTCCAGGGCTCTGAGTCTCCCAACATCCGTTTTCTAGGGAATATATCTTAATTTTGTGCTCAGCTGTAAGGCTTAAATGAGAGAGATTTCAATATGCCTGCTCCCGTTCTGCCTGTGACTTAAATACATGGTGTTTGTGGTATTCTGCTATCAAGTGAGAATGCAGGAACTCCAGTAGGAGAGGAAGTTTTTGAGCCTAAGACTTCCAAGGTTTGGGTGAGGGATCTAATGCTGGAGACTCACACACAGAATCACAGAATGGGTAAAGTTGGAAAGGACCACAGTGGGTCATCTGATACAACCTTCCTGCTCAGACAAGGTAATCCCAGAGGACATGGCACAGGATTGCATCCAGATGGTTCTTTACTATCCCCAGTGAGACTCTACAACCTCTCTGGTCAATCTGTCCCAGGGCCCGGGCACTGCACAGGGAAGTTCTTCCCCATGTTCAGGTGGAAGTTCCTGAGCCTCAGTTCCTGCCCGGTGCCTCTTGTCCCATTGCCCAGCACGGCCGAGCAGAGCCTGGTCCATGCTCTGAGCCCTCCCTGCAGACCTGACAGACATTGATGAGGTTCCCTCTCAGGGTCTCTTCTCCAGGCTGGACAAGCCCAGCTCCCTCAGCCTTCCCTCAGAACTGAGGGGCTCCAGTACCTTTGTCATCTTTGTCACCCTCTGCTGGGCCCTCTCCAGGAGCTCCTTGTCTCTCTTGTTCCAGGAGCCCAGAACTGGACCCAGCACTCCAGATGTGCCTCAGCAGGGCTGAGCAGAGGGGTAGGATCACCTCCCTGACCTGCTGGCACTGCAGTTCCTAATGCAGCCCAGGATCCCATTGGCCTTCTTAGCTACAAGGGCACTGCTGGTTTGTGGACAGCTTGTTGTCCACCAGGTCCCTTAGAAAACTCCTTCTCTTCTATGTTGTCCTTCCCTTATGACTAGAAACCTCCATTTCTTGTTTTTCTGGTTCTGCTCAATGCTCATGAGAAAAGTCCTGGATTGCTTCTCCCTGCCGTTTTATCTCTGCAATATATAGATGCAGGAGCAGTAGATGTAGGAATAATTCAAGCTCTATGTGAATACCAGGGCTTGCAATTGCAAGGCTTACTTCAGTTTTCTAAAGAAGGTTTCATCTGTTTTTAAGTCTTGATCAGGCAATCAGTAGCAGGTGCTTACAACTAATTACGCTACCTGTACTGATCACTTACCCGTCAATAGTGACTGTCCCATCCCTTGCTCAAGGGAAGCTTCATACACTCAAGCCACTCCTGTGAAAATGCACCTCCTTGCCTTCCCAGTCCTTTTTTCTATTCATTGCAGCACTCATGCCATGCAAGCAGTGCCACCGAGTGTGTATAATCCCAGTGAGATTATAGATTTGTAATGGCACATAGAGCACTGCCTTTTGTTACACACCTGTAGGTGGTTTTGGACAGGCACTTTAGGAGGGCCCTCTGTTGTGCTGCTTCCCAAAAGTGGCTTGGAAGCTTTTATCATCCTCTTCTGGGGCACCTCCTCACAGTCTCTGTTCTTCCATTTCTTTTCAGGTTATAGTAATCCTGTCCTGCTGTACCTGCTTTAAGTCCTCCTCAATGATTAGCAAGATGCAAAGTCTTTGCAAAGATGCTCTTGCCACTGTGTTAAACGGGTCCCTTCTTCCACCAACAGTTCTTTTTCCTCAAAGAGGAAAAAGTGGTCACAGAAGCCAAAGCCCTGTCTTTGACAACTTGGTATTGACTTGCACAAAGCATCTGCTGCTACCTAAGCTTCTCTCATTCCCTGCCATGCCTTGAGGTCTGTATTCACTCTTAGAATATTCAAGGTCACTTCTTGAAAACCAGGGGTTTTTGGTGTTCCCATGAATGAGCTGCAAGCGTTAATAGTAAGATGGCCACAGAAACTTGGCAGTCTGTCTTTATTATCGCATATCCAGTCTCCCAACAAGCCACAAAGCTTTTGAGATGTTAAGTTAGGTCAGTAGATGGGGACTTTTGTTTCCTGCAGGAAGGAATCTTCAGTGACCCTCACTCACTTTTGCTTCCCTGTATGGATATTTGATTCAGGCTCAGGTAACTCCCCTGGCAAGGTTTTGTTCTTCCTCACCAGTTCCCAGTATACTTAATTTATTCTGCACCTGCAGATCTGCATGTGGGGCAGGAGCCTCCCTTCTGCTGCCAGACTTCCCTTCTCTAGAGAATATCCATCTGTTACTCCTTTGAGCATTACTGCTAGCTGTCCCTTTTTCCTTGAATTGCAGGGTTTTGGATTTTCCCTTCCAGAGTCTCTGAGAGGATTCTGGTGATCTCTTGTTCATGTGGGGAACCAGGCTCTATGGCAAATCACCTTCAAAACTGCAGGCCCAGTGAGCACTGTCCCAAACACCAAAGCACGGGTGTCAGGGAGCCCAGAAACTTTGCTAAGTGCTGTCACATCTGCTACAGCTCTCTTAGTTATCAGATTACTGTGCTGCTTATAAATACTGTAAAGAGAGGGGGAAAACTAAAGCAAAATTTTTATGCTTTTCATGCTAAAGTTTTTGTTAAACATCAAGAATCAGCCTCGCAGTTAAACTTTGATATAAAGGAAATCATGTTCTGAATTGTGTTGATTTCAGTACTCCTTATTTATTGGCTTTTTAGAGGGCAATTATAGTTGATACCACTCAAATGAGAGAGAAACGTTTTTTGCAGTGCAACTTCTTGTAGTGTGGACGTTCTGAAGGGCAGATATTTTTGAAAACTCATATGTACTGTAGCCTGCCCTTGCCCAAATGCACAAATGCTGCAGAGAACACTGTTGATGATATGCTACTTTCCCTTAGAAAAACTGTGTAGACTTTTCCTAATTAGAAAGGTAGCTATCCCAGCTAGTTAGGTTTCTGCTGATTTTGTTCTTTAGGAGAGTGTCAAATTTTCATTCTGGTATGTGGGGTCTGAACCAACGTTATGCCTTTTAAAAATGAGTATTGCACATGCCAGATGAAACAGAATGGATCTGCCCAGCTCCCTGTGACCTACCTGTTGGATATCCAGAAGCATCTCCTGTAGAACTGAAGATGAATAGACCAGAGATGAATAGAGCCAGTGATGCAATTGTTATAAATTGTCTCATATGGAATAGGATGATGAAAACAACAACATCTTTTTAGTGCCTTTACACAAAACTAGGTAACAGTTGATGATGCATAAGATACCACCTGTCCAGTTTCAAAGGTGTTGCAGATCTAAACAGTATTCAGAAGACAGTAATGACAAACTTGTGTGAAGAAGGATTGAAAAGATTGTGATTATAACATGCACAAGAAGATGAATTAAAGGAATTTTATTAAAGTCTGTAAAATACTATTTAATACATGCTTGCAGTTGCAGGGGATACTCTTCTGAGAAACAAGTCCAGGTTCTTCTTCCTGGTTTCTTCCCTTATTCCCTCCCACCCAAAAAGTTCGTTTGTGGAGAATCCCAAGACCTTTCATAACAGACTTGATAATATAGGATGTAGTGATCTTCTTTAGGAATTTAACTATTATTTCCCCTAGATACAACCTTCTACTGGTTGAGATAGAGACATGAGCAGTTTAATTCACTGTTACATACTGGTTATACAACCCACCTTTGCCATACAGCAGTATCAGCAGTCAGTGTCAGTGCACATCTTAAGACAACAGAACCAAGCAACTGGGGAATGAACTGAAAAATGTTGGGTTTTTTTTAATATGTAGAATTTTCTTCTTTAGACTCTGCACAAATAAAATTTTTCATCTTGCATTAATTTTTAATAGCAGAGAGCTGGACTAGCAGAATCTGTTCGATATGGAGAGCTAAGGTTGAGAAGAAATGTAAGCTTGAAGGGGGAAATGAACATAAGCATTGTTATGCAGATGATGAACAACATATGCTTATGTAATGGAGGTGCTCTGAGTCATGAAGTTCTTCTGTGCTAATGTAGGTCAGGTTTTGGACAAGAACTCCTTGATCACTGCTCAGTTCTGCCAGTTTTGTCACGTGCAGTACTGAAAGCATTGTAGCTTTCCTCTGTCTGTGGCGCCCTGACTTCAGAAACATATTCCCTGTGGCTCCACAAATATGAATTGAAAGTGTCCAAGGATTTAGCAGCTTGATCTTAATTATTTATTCGAAAACAGAGGCTATGTTTTTCCTGAAGCCTCTCTCTCATTGCAGGATATGACAGTGGACTGCTCCGCTCAGCAAGCACTTTATTTTAGCTTAGTCAGCTGCAGCCCATTGATTAGATCTCCATCTCCTTGTGGCTCAGACTGCACTGCAGTAGTTTGCAGTGCCTTGCTGGAGAGACTGCACATGCACGAGGGAGGCTCTGGGAGTCAGTGGGCACAGGGATGATGGTGTAGGCAGGACAGTGCACAGCCTGTGCAGAAGAGCGTGAGGAAGGCTGAAGAAATGTGTCAGCTAATTGAGAAAAAGGTATTTATTTTCCAAATGTCTGTGCATAGTGTTAAAAATAAACTTCGCTGCAGTGAGCAAGGTATTAGAAGAGGAGATGATAGTATGTTTTTCTATTAAGTAGTTTTCCCCCCACTGGAAAATGGGCTATAAAATGACAGAGGACAGGAACTTCTACATCCTAATACCTCAGATATTCAGACATAGGAGCCCAGTAGCTTTATACTTGCTTTGTACTTGAAGTACATATAAATCTGTAGTATTACATAAGGAATGAACATTTTGGAGTAGAATAATGGATTTGTGGAGCTGTATTACTATATTAGCTTCAGAGAGAATATAATTTTTGTCTCAAACTTTGTACTGTAAAAAGGTAATCACAGGAAAGATTGAAAACACAGCACAGTCACGTTTGTTCAGAGTTAGGAAAAGGAATGCACCTGGGTCATAAAAACATTGCACTTTTAATATATAATAGAAATGCAGTTTCACTGGGAATGGGTTGGTTATAAAACAAATCGTCACCAAATTTTCATTAAGGTTCTCATTATTATTTTCACTGCTGGAGTAGCAAATTTGGACTTGAGAAGGGAGATTATGTTCTGGTTTAAAATGTCACAGTTACAGAAATCCAATGCTGTTGAAATTAAATGTATGAAGAGCAGACTAGGTGGTGCATTTGAAACTTTCTTAGCAAGCAGGGAATCTGGTATCTTGCTACATGTGGCTGTTTCTCTGCTTTCCTCACCTGGAAGCCCCTGGGGTCAATGAGGGTGACCTCAGATTCTCTACATCAGGTTGTTGTTGGTTTTATTTTACACAGCAACTGCTAAAGGGGTGAGGGAAAAGGAAGGACAACTCAGGCTCAAATTTTATGTATACCTGCAGGGGACTGAGATCCAATTTTCCATCTCTGAGTGCTTTTACTACCAAGCTGCAGGGGGGTATACATTACATCTGAATGTGTCATTCCTTCTGGTTGATGCTATTCCACTTGAAGCTCTGATTATTATTCCCACTGGAAAATGGAGGGAGAAATATAAAACTCTTACTGTGGCTGGTGATGAGGGAACAGAGGCTTTGCTCCCTAGGTGAGTGAATGTTGGATTGCAGGTCAGATCTCCCCTCAGTCAGGTAAGTGCATTTGCTGCCAGGTCACATACTTCCTCCCTCTTGGTAATAATTATTCATGTGTTCTGTGCAAAAGGTATCCTTTCCAAACTGTGTGTTCTTAAACTTGCATCTCAAAGCATCCTGTGGCTTAGGGATGAGAGTGTACTCTGGAAGGAGGGAGGTGTGGTTTTCATGTCTGCTCAGAGGGTGGGGAGGTTTGAACTTCAGTGTGCTGCATCTCAGTGATTGCCACAACTACCTTTTGTCTTCTTCCTTTTGATAGAAAAGAACCATCATCTCCATCTGGCTCCAGGAAAGCATTTTGAGCTCTAAATCCCAAAGGAGATGTGACTCCGAAACATTTCCATTTCAGTAGTTCTCCTGTTCTGTTACAACAGATGAAAAACTTATCTTTCTTACTTAGCAATCCCCATTCTTTCTGTGGGAATATTCTGTGCTGCTTGTTGCCTTATGGGACCTTGCGTGGAAGAAACAAGTGCAGCTCTGAGACCAAAGCTCTCTTGTTAAAAATCATGATAACTGAATAATAGGATTACAACTGAAATAAGCTTTTGACTCAAAAAAACCCCTCATTCTTTGGCCTGTTTCTACTGTGAGAAAGGCATTCTCATCTTAAGCACAAGTTCAGATTGCAGGAATCAGGTGATTAAATGGTTGGTGCATGTTATTTAGAAAGACAAAATTATCTTGGTCTTTAATGATGTTAAAATTCTTTGGGAGCTTTTAACTCTCCTAAAGTAAAGTAGGAATTATGGCATTTTAACTCAACTGCTTTGTCTCTTTTGTTTTGGGAAGAATAGCAGGAGACTAAAATAGCTTTCTCAAAACTAAATTTCATGCAAAATTTATGGAATTCTTAGGATTTGCACGTTTTCAGGAAAAGGGAATAGTGAGACTCGAATAAGAAACTCCATTGTGTGGATTGCTTTTGATTACTTGATTTCTATTGGAATAAATATCTCTCAGTCAAGGTCTTTCCTCAGGTCACTGAATTGAGTTTTAAGGTTATATAATATATTATAATATTAGTTCTTACCTCTGATGAGGATGTCCCTCAGATTTCTCTACTGTGCTATTCACAGATACAGTGACTGCTCATGTGACCTAAAAGCAGCACTGGGTTTCATCCTGCTCTCTCCAAAACCACCATTCTTCATCCCCCCATGGACAGTGGAGCAGTCACCAGGGATAGGGAACATGCCTGAAGTTGGCAGCTGTGAACCTGTAAAGTTGGCAAGCCACTGTTTGCATGGAGATTGATTGTGAGAAAGCAAGATGGCAGTTGCAGAAAAAAACCAAATATCTTGGGTGAGAACCCATTACAATTCAAATAGGAAAGGGGACATCGCTGTTGATTTTTAGAAACTTCTGTGTTAACATTAGAACTTGCTCTGGATGAAAAGGGCAAGAGATGAGAGTGCAAATCCCCTTGTGGGCTATTGGATCAGTTTGTTTAGGGGAGGAAGGAAGGTGTACACATCAGGTAATTGTGGGCAGGAAAATCACAGCAGAAGTGTGCAGGTGAGCTATGGTAAGGCTGTCTGCATGGCTGCTTTCAGCTTTGTTTTTCCACTTATTAGGTGTGATATGCAGGCAGGGGAAGGTTCTCCCTAGAGGGCCCCCTCTCACCACTTACAGAGCACTCACAAACCACTCAGGCTCACCCAGCACTTCGTGTCTTTCGTGTCTAAATGAAAATCAGCACAGGGTGGGCCAGCAGCCCTGGGAAGGGTGATGGGAGATGGCAACAGCTAAAGGAGACACAGGTTTCTGTTGGGATACAATATTAAATGTTTTAAAATTCATTTCTGTTTAATTTTTTTCTCATTTTGTTGGGTTTTTTTATCATGTTTTTCTTTGGGTTTCTCTCTGTTTTACAGTTCTTTTGGGCTCTTCTTTTGAGGCTGTGTTTGATGCGTTGGCTTCCCATCCGCTGCTCGTAACCATCTCTGCTATGAGTTGTGAGTGAGCCATCACCATGCTTCTGGGTTTTCATTTTGGTTTGTGCTTTTGTTATATATGGAAGTCCAAATTACACCTGGTTTTCTTTTTTTCCCTCATGATATGTTTGTTTTTCAGCAGGATCGTGACAGCTACCTAAATGTGATGCAAAGGCCTAGAACACTTGGGATTCTGCCTGAGGGGCTGGCAGATACTTGGGTGGTGCCAGACTGATTTTGTCAATTCTGTGGTTTCAGAGGGGAGGGGAGTTTTCTCATCTTATATTTCTGTCTTCAGCTTCTGCTATTCATTTCTGACTCCCCATGGGCATAAAATATGATGCAGTCATTAATGATTCTACAAAACGCTGTTGTTTATATTAGGCAGTGATAAGAGGTGTGGATTTTGTCCCCAGCAGAGGAGGTGGAGATGCATATCCCTCTACATCTCCCTGATGAACCTGTCTGAAGAATCAGAAGGTTCCTAGAGGTCACAGGGATACTTCCTTTTAGTTCAGTTAAAGCTTTCTTTCACTTTTTCTTCTTATCACAACCTTTCCAACAAGTCATTTCTATCCAAGATGTATCTCCAAATGCTTTCCACGATCTGTGGCATTTCCTCTCTCCCAGTTACCACCTTCTCTTTAAACTGTGCTAACTTTTTTTTTCACGTTCTTACTGCTGAAAGTCCTTTTCCTAATTCCAGGAGAGATGGGTTAATGATCCTAGATGGCAGTAGGTCTGTCAGGGGCAAAGGTGATGCATCTCATGAGGTGTCTGCACAGGCTTCCAGAAAGCTGGGGAGAAACCAGTGGTCATGGTCATGAGAGTACCAGAGACACAAGAAACAGCAGGAAGAAAGTACTGACATCCAAATACAAGTTTTTAGGAAGGCAGCTGGAAACCGGGACATTCAAAATATCCAGTTTCTTTTTGCCTGTGAAGCAAAAAAGAATAACTTTAATCTCTATGAATGAACATGGTGTGAGGAGCAGGGATTCAAATTAATGAGGAAATATGAGCACACCTCAAATAAAAAGGGAGTCTGCAGGAAAGACAGACTTCATGTGAATCATGAGGGAGACACTGTTGGCACCTGAAACACAAATGATCCTGAGTGTCTGACCTGGAGAATGATGGGTGTAAAAGAACACAGTTTGGAAAATGAATCCCCTTCATACATGACTTTGTTACCTAGTTCTGTCTTTGTCTGTGAGGTAGCCTACACTGCTAATTCAGTTAAAAGGAACACAGAGTATAGGTTTTGCTCTGTGATAGTGATCTAACACATTTTCCCAAGCTGAAACTCCTTTTAAACCAAGTTTCTAACACAATGCAGCACTGAGTAGTAAAGTAATTTAGCTTTGTGGTAGGCACAATAGCAGTGAAAGAAGGGCTACACCTTATAATATTTTTTATAGTAATACTAATGTGTAATTTTTTTTTAATAATCTGTGGTTTAAAGTTGTATTTTGACTTGCTAGCTTGTTATAGATTCATAATTTTGGGGATTCAAATCCATTGGATTATATATGATTCCATAGTCTGAAGCTCCTAACTGTTGCAAGTTCAGTTCCATGTCAACTGCAGACTGGTTTGAGCTACAAGGATGCATTATCCACTTTTCCACTGCTGGCAAGTACAGTGGTGGGATGAAGTTTATTAACTGGAAGAGATGGAGTGTGTAAATAAATCATCTGTAAAACTAATGTTTATGAATTCAGAAGAAAAGTCAGCAATAGTTGGGTATGCAGTGTGTGCTACAACAAATGCTCAGGGAGGAGCTGTTTGTTGGGATTGAAAACAGGGTATCTCCACAGCCTGGGAAATACTTGATTGCAGTGACCAGTTCCTTGGGACTGGTAGGGCAGGCAAATATGGTTAAAAGAGGTGCAACCTTTGTGAGCAAAAGACACTGTTACCCAATTACCACCTGCCTGTTTTGTTCAAAGGACTCCAAAGGTCCTGTCAAAGCCATTGCAAACTCTTGCTAAGTTGCAGTGCTCTCCCTTCTCTGAGGACCCAGGTGATAGAGGAGTGGAGGGAAAACCCTCTGGGCTCAGGTGTGGGACTGCTTAGGAGCAGCTGGTCTTGTTGGGGCAGATGCATGGTTAAAGACCTGCACCAAAAGCTGGGCTTGGATTTGTTTCTGAGAGAGAAGGGGAATCCAAACTTCCTGGCATTGGTTTTAGAACAGATCTAATTAAAGACTGCACAGTTAGCCTGTCTGCCAGAAATAGTAAGTATTGATCTAAAACAATTTTTAGAGACATTGCTGACATACTGAAGCCAGCACACATGGTGCTGGCTTCAGTACTTGCATGGACTGCAAAAATTGAATAATTTTTGTTCTGCAAACATGATTACATGTTAGAATTGTTCACAATACGCCCTTATGGCTCAAGAAAAGTATCCAAACCCACTATCTTCCATTCATAATGGAAAAGAAGAATGTCCTCTTGCTTTTGAATGTGTAGAGCAAAGTCATGGTGATGGCTATATTCCAGTGGCCAGTATTCTGCTTTTCGGGAACTCACATCAGTGAATTCTCTGGAATTCTGGAAAATATTTTGCAGTTGTTTGTCAGAGAGAATCCTGAATTGCATACTTCTGAGAGCAATGAGGTACACAATCACAAATATAACATCTCCACTATTACCTGCTGCCAAATAAATATCTTATAGCTCAAGCTGGTGCACTTCAAGATTAAATGCTGCATTGAGTGCATGGGATGTGCATATGGGTTCTCTTTGAGGAGTATTTGATTAGCATAAAAGAGTTGTAAGATAGACTTGCAGCTTTTCTTTGCTTAAGAGTCTTTATAACTCAAGAGCTGCATTGTACACCATACAGGTGTGGGTATGGTACATGGTGTTGGTGAACTTGTTAAAAAAACATTTGGAATTTTATTCTGTCTGAGAATATCGAAATTCAGAGCTACTTCTGTGTACCCAAAAGGAAGCAACTGAATTGTACATATTTAAAGTGACTGCAGAGCGCCCTAGAACAAAAGTACAAAGTTTTAGGCCTAGTTCTGAAAGCACAGGCACAGCTGAAAGAATGAACCTGAGTCCACTGACCTCTCTGGGACAAATTACTCAATTAACTTGTTATTAATGTGCTCAATTTTCTGCTGAAGTAGGATCTTAATTTTGAATATGCTTAGTTCTTTGCTTCAGCTTAGCCTTATGATGGAAGAAGTCTGGGCCTGAACCTGGTTTTGCCACAAAAGCTTGAGAGCACTGCTGTTAAGTCTCATTAACTCTGGTGCTTCTAGTTCAACTGAGAGAATTTTGTGGATGTCATTATTTAAATGCAAGTTTTTCAGAATGACATCTGCATGAAGTGAACTCACATGGTCTAATGTTCTTGTGGAGGCAGCAGTAGAAAGAGTTGGAACAGTTGTTCAGCCCCCAAAGCAGAGAAAGCCTCCAGATGGGACAAATAAGTCATAGGAGGACTGCCTTTCCACAGCTACTTTATTTCTCAAGGACATGAGAAAGAGAATTAGGGAAAGAAAGAAAATGAAAAGAAAATAAAGATTCTGGGAAGAATCTGGAAAAAAAGCAAGAACTCTGAAAGACAGAGGTTGCTAATTTGTTGAAGTCTTCCAGAAGATGCTGACCAGCAGTGTCAGCAAACATGTGTGGTCATCTATCAGAGTAGGTGATTCCTGTTTCCATCCTGACCAGTCCACCTTCAGGCTTTGCTTAGCTTGTATTACTCATTACTCAGTTTTGCACTTGCACTTCTTTACCAGCTTTTCATTTGACCTGGAGTTTAAAAAGGAAAATCTGATCCTGGTTAATGTTCTTATCTCTATGCCTGGACTATTACTGTTCTAACATAGCACTGTAACCACCTTGCCTTTTCTGTGGAGTGAGATTTCCTAGTAATGCAGAATCGGAGAGCACTCTCTGTGTGTAGCTGCTAGAGCACAACCGGGCAGTAAAAGCCTTGTATCCCTTGGGTGCGTACAAAATAGCAGCTTAGACAAGAAGTTCTCAGGAGCTGGCTGCACAGGGGATTCAGCCATCTGCTCTGTTTCTCAGGTGTTTCTCTTGTCTCCCTCCAGCCTCGCAACGTTGCTGGTTTCCGAGGAACTGTCCGCTATGCCTCTGTGAATGCACACAAAAACAGGGTGAGTGTTTGAGAGTTACAAGGAGTTACCAGTAAGGTAACTCCCCCTCAGAAACCTGTTTTCAGGAGCAAAGGAGCAAGAGGTGTGAGTTCTGGTTTGTTATCTACAGAAGTTAGTATATCAGAAGATTTCCATTAGGTAGTTAAGGCTGTTGACTGTAAAATCAATATTATGTTATTCAGTTATCGGGTCTTCTTTAGTTGGTAGACTTTAAAGTTGTAATTATTGCATTACCAGACACTTTTAAAGGGCAAAAGTAAGCCACACTGAAGGGGAAATCTGGTTAAGTGCCAGGCTGCTTGCCGCTAGTTTCTAGCAGAACTTGGCCAGAACTTACCAAGTGCTAGGTCCCCAAATCCATTCTTCATCTGTAATTTTTAATATTAACATCATGCCATCAGGTGAAAAGTCACCTAGTGAAAGTTAGGTTTATTTTTCCTGAAAAGAACCATTATTTACATAGTATCTGGCCTGTTTCATTATAAATGCTTCTAGAAGGCTCATATGACATTCTTCTCAAAACTCTTCTCTGTCCTGTTTCAGTAGTGTTCCTTTGCAGACAGTAAGCAGTAAGTTGGGACAATACTCTCAGGCACAGGGCGTGATTTTTGGGGTGTCCTGCACAGGGCCAGGAGTTGGACTTGATGATCCTGATTGGTCACTTCCAACTCAGCATCTTCTGTGGTTCTAAATTCTGCATTTCTGCTGTTAAGTGCCTGCCAGATGGAAACTATCAGCCCACCTGCATTACCTCCAGGTTCTGGCCTTACTTGGAATGAGATTGTCGGATTACCTGTGACATATGAAGAAATGGCAGGGGTTTTTTTTAGGGAAGAAGGAAGTTATTGTCTACAAAAGGTGGAAAGTGTGATGTGGGGAGGGCAGCTGAATGCCATCTTGAATTCTTTCTGTATCTTGGGAGACACAGAGAAACCTGAGATAAAATTTTTGCAAGATCTGAGTAGGCCCAGCTGTAGCTGGCATCAGCTGAATGTATATTTAGACACAAAAATTGCTGTATAATGCAGGCTATTCTGAGAAATCATATCCTAGACATTGGAAGTTGAGCATCAAAAATGAATTCATGTGCTTTGACAATTTCAGCCTTTATCCCCATGTTTCCATTTCCCATTCAGTAACCCAGGAGGAGAGTTGTATGTGGAAATGTTATAAAGCTGTAAATTGTTGTGGTGATGATGATGAGTCTTTTGCAAAAGCCCTTGAGCAAATTCGAATTATATTTAGGCTTAAAAATTATAATAAAAAATGTGTTCTACATACAGTTTTTGTTTTTCTTAATCTAGGTTATTCAGTGTCCCATTAGTAAATACATATATTTAGCCTTTAATTTGCCTTCTTTAATCATTGGATGGGAAGTATCACTTCTCTTCCTGCCCTTTAAAGTGAGGTAGCTCATCTGAAGAGTACCCCAGGACCCCTGAGCAGTGTGAAATTTTGCTCTTCAACTTTGGTCTCTCTGTTCTCCAGGAGATGGGTAGACATGATGATCTGTGGTCCCTCTTTTACATGTTGGTGGAGTTTGCTGTTGGTCAGCTTCCGTGGAGAAAGATCAAAGATAAGGTAGGAAATCTGGTGTCTGTGCCTAAGAGAGGGTGCTATGTTTTAATTATTATGACTCTTTATTATTCCTCCTGCAGTTCAGTGCAGCTTTTTTTCTGGAGTCAAGCCAGTCTCTCCTTTTTATCAGATCTTGCTGCAAGATTCTATCCTGGTTTTGTGTGTTCTGATACACAGGGTGGGCTTCCCTTATTTCATGTAATTAGACTTTTTTATGCACATTGTTAATCATATTTAATCAAGTGGTTTTACTTTATTCTTTCAAAGCAAATAATACAAGTGGAAAGATTGAGCTGTCCTTTTGACAAATAAAAAGAGCCTTTAGAAAGACAGGGGGATAACACCTTGCTGTGCCAAACAAGCCAAATGGAATTTGAAATTAGAAAGTTAAACAGAATGAAGCTAAGAGTTCATATTGTCTTGGAAATACTCTGTGCTAAAGAATAAAATCCTGGAAAGAAGTAGGTCACATGTGCAGCAAGCTTCTGACTCAAGATTACCCTTTGACCTCTGCCTGCAGTGCTCAACCTCCTTGTGCCTTGGACAGCAAACAGGAGAAGTGTGTAGACACTATGCTGGTTCTAGGAAGAGTCTGTGCTCCAGGAATCATAAATCTTTATAAAGGTGAAGAGATTCTTGGCTCTGAAATTTTTCTTTTTGGTTTGTTTTTTTTTTTTTTTTCCCAGGAGCAAGTTGGCATGATAAAAGAAAAGTATGAGCACCGAATGCTGCTAAAACACATGCCTTCAGAGTTCCACCTCTTCCTGGATCACATCGCAAGCCTAGACTACTTCACCAAGCCAGACTATCAGGTGGGAGCCTTTCTTTCTTAGTGTGATGCATGGCACCCTAGATTGGCATTTAGATTTTTTAGCGTTTTCGTCAGTGTGATTATATCTGGCTGAGGAATGCCTTCCCTAGGACCAGGAGACAGCTGCTGGACTGTACAGTTCTTCTAAAGCTCAAAGGTTTCTTCATCTCCTTCCACCACCCTGTCCAAAATAATACTGTGCTCCATACAAAGACAGTACTTCCCAAACAAGGCAGTACTTTTGGCTTTCATTAAAACACAAAAATTTTGAGGTACTCCAATGTGACAGAATTTTAACACAGCATGCCAAGGTCTAAGAGCCTATACTGACAGCTCAGTGGTGCACACCAACCCCTTTGATTTCTTGCAGACTCATACAGGTCTTGGCCATCATTTTCTCTTTCTTTAATATTCATCTAACATAGGGTTTTTCCTCCCATTCAGTGTTTGCTATCAGCCTATATGTGAGTAACTCAGACTGAAGCAGAACTGAAGCAACTTGATTCTGTGCTGCTTTTTTTATCACAGTGGTTTTCTCTGTACATTAAAGACAGAGTGATGGAAACAACATTTTATTGCAGATCTGTGCAGTGTTATCTGAGTGCCTGCTCCTGTTGATGGTGCATCAGATGAGTGGGAAAGTGGTAGGAGGGTGTTCCAAAAAACTCTGTCCAACAGTGCCTTTGTGGTTTAGCCATGTACATGTTGTAGCATAGCAACCACAAATTTTTTAAAAATTAAAAGAAAAAGAAAAGGCAAATACTTTCTGGATAGTGCAGTGGGAAAATAACATTTGCCACTAAGAGGGAGAGCTATAGAATGATGGAGGTGGGCTGATGAGATGCAGAGGGAAGTGGATTTTTTTTGTCCTGGAGCAGAGAAGTCAAGGAGGGGATGTCCTGTGCTGTCTTTCACTGCCTTGAGGACAGTTGTGGGGAGAATAGAGGCAGCAAGAGAAATCATGGCTAAATGTAGGTGAGACAAATTCAGAATGTGGGTTCTTATACATGAAATGGGTACTTAGAAAAGCTGTGGAATTTCCATCCTTGGGGATTTCCAAAGATTGGCTGGATGACAAATGTGCTCTGCCTTTTAATTAGCTCTGGATTGAGCAGATGGTTGGAATAGAGATTTCCAAAGCTCCTTTTGGACCTACATGTTCCTATATTCTATTCCAGTTTCAAATACTTGTGTCCTAATGGTACTGAAAAGCCATCCTTGAAACTGAAATGGAAGGAGATGTTTCCAGACAGAATTCAGGCAGTACAAATCAGAAACAGCACTTTCACAGTAGGGCATTTGACTGAAGCTGTGAATTACCTTTTTGCCTTCAGTTTCTTGCAGGTGCAACTTGGGCATGAAGCCTCAAAAAGGGATTTTCCCATAAAAGTCTGGCATCTGCTACTTGCCACCTAACACTGATTCTTCTAGCTTGGCTTGGAGACCTATTCCAGATAGCAAATTCTCCAAGCATCTCAGCTTCAGAGATGTTTTTGTGTTAATTTATCTGGATGTATTAGTCTAAAAGACTGTACCAGAGGCCATTTGAAATTGTCACGGGTATCAGACCCACAGGAAAAGAAAGGAAATTGAGGAAGTATGTTTACTAATATATAAAGACATGGTTCATTTAAAAATCAGAATTTAATTTGAAGTTTTAGATTCTTCTATGCACATGTCATGCTGAGTGGCAATTTTATTACAGTTCTAGGCCCCTGAGATGTCTCCAAGAGAGAGATACCAGGCTGCAGCTAGAGACTAAGTGTGACCAGAGATTACCACTCTGATGGACAGATGGCACAAGTTTTGCCTAAGCAGAGGAGAGGAAAATACGGTAGAATAAAACAGACTTGAGCTGTCAGGTGATGTGTTTTTGTACTTCTTTGGCTCATGGCCCGAGACATCAGGCCTGTCCCTTTAATGGATCATTGTCAGTGTTGGTTCATGATTAGGATCAAACTTTTAGCAGGAGGATGTGGGCGTTAGAGCAGCTTTTGGGGTTTTCTGACTAATTTGACAGCAAGAGGCATGCCTCTTCTCTGGAATAGTGAAGATAGGATGTAGTAAAAAATATTTTGTACTACCCTTACATGCAGTCCAGCTGATAGAAGAATAGTTTCAGGTATGGTTGGGGAGGTGGCTGGCTTCTCTCCCCAAAGATCTTTTTGCAATGAGTATCATTGGAAAACTAATAATGGCCTTTGCGCCTGGAAGGTTATAGAAATTTGAGTGCCTTTGCCTGGGAACTAATCCTACTCCCTCAGCTAGGCATTGTGAATTGTATTTCACTCAAGGAAAAATGATCATATCAGCTGTTGTTACATGAGAGAATGGCTGTCCTGTACCCATCCTGAGCAGGTGTGGGAAGGTAAGTTTCCTACATGGATCTCTTCGTTTAGATTCAGTCAATACCAGATATTGTCAGAGCATTTGGGAAGGACTCCCTGTGAGCTACCAGTGCTGGTTTGAGTTCTCTAATGCTGACCAGATGTGGTGGTTTAGCTCCAGCTGGCAGCTGTGTACCAGGGAGCTGCTCACTCACTGTACCCCCTGTACAGTGGCATGGAGGAGAATCAGAAAAAAAAGAAAAAAGAAAAAACCTCACAGGTTCAGATAAGGACCGTGTAATGATTGAAACAAGTAGAATATAATAATCATAATTGTGATTTTAAGAAAAAGATAAAAATAAAACCCAAGAAAAGCAAGTGGTGCAAACTGCAATGCCTGATGCCCAGCCAGTCCCCAGGCCGCAATTGGTCCTTTCCAGCCAACTTCCCTAGTTTATGTACCAGGCATGACACTGTGGTATGGAATATCCCTTTGGCCAGTTTGGGTTAGCTGTCCCACTGTGCTCCCTCTCAGCTTCTGGTACAGCTCCTCACCAGCAGAGCATGGGACACTGAAAAGTCCTTGAAGGAGGGTAGACACAACTGAGCAACAGCCAAAACATCAGTGTATTATCAACACTGTTCCCATTCTAAGTTCAAAACAGCACTGCACCAGCTATTGAGAATAAAATGAACTTTATTCCAGCTGAAAACAGGAGAGCGAGTTACTAGATATCTTCCATCACAGTGTTTTCTCCCTAGAAATTCTTGTAGGACTTACCACCCTAAACCAGGACACACACAAATCAGGAGCATTCCCTTATCAAAAGGAAACCCCTGACACTGAAGAGATGTGTTGTAGATTACAGTGCATATTAGAAACTTGAGCAAGAGCAACTTACTATGCCCAAAGTTTTGGCTGAAAGATTCCATCTTCATAGATAAGCCCCAAAGAATTCCAGGCTGAAGCCCCTGCACATCCATAACTGTTTCAGTACTTTTTATATGTGATATTTCAGGATTGATTGTGATTCCTTTCCCTGAGCCTTGGCCAGGAGAAGGCATTGGACAAGATGTATTGTGACAGCTTAGTGGGTTATTTATGCCCCATTGGCTGCTTCTCTCTCATTCTCTGGGCCATCAGCCCAAAACATGGCATGCTACTACATAATGTGCAATTTAGCTTTATGTCCTCATGGACATTAATGCCTTTAATAGAGAAATATACCTGGCCTCTTCTTTATCCCACCAGTGGTTTTGAGACTCAAAGAGTTGGAATTGCACATGGTCTTGCTCAGCAGAAGGAAACTCAACATGAGAGTCTTGCAGTGACTGTGGAAACTCTTCTGATCCTTAATATTCTGTCTGCAGGCAGAGGATTCCTAGACAGCATCCAGTAACTTTCTGCATGACTCTTTGGGAGCAGTGACTACTGTTGCTGGGACTGTTCTGTGCAGTTTTCCACGCCACTTCTCTCCTTGTAAAGCTTTGACCTTTCATCAGGAGTATAAAGGTTTCAGAGAAAGCTGAGAAGACTCAATAAGTCCATTAAATAGCTTGAGAATAATGGCAGATGAGAACACCAGTATCCCTCAACCTGTGAAAAAAGACCCTACAAGGAGTGCAGGAAAAGGCTGTAAAATCCCTAATGGCCTTCACAGTCAAGTGCAAGAGTTACAGAATAAGTTATAGCAGAAAGTAACAAAAGTGGTTTCGACTGAGTGGGTCCTTGAAGGAATGCTAAGAATAAGACAGCTGAGCACCTAATTTTATCAAGTGGTTTCTTACTTCAGTCTGTTTCAGTGTTGAAGGAATGGAAGGTAGAAGCAGTACCAATTTTTAAATAGCTTCAGAAGATACCACTCCCTGACACTGACATGTCCATCACAAAGAATCATAAGCTGTGAAAAGACTGGGGTTAGTGGACAGATGAGTGAGGATGATCTCATGAAGAGAAGCCAGCATGGCTTTTATAAGGGCATCTGCCTACAAATGCGTGGAGTTCTTGCAAGGCATCTTGGAGGATGTGGGGATATTAATTTCTGAAAGATACTTGACAACAGTGATCACTGCCAAAGTAGCAGTCAGATAACAAATACAGTCCTAAGAATTTTCTGTCCCTTGGTCTGACTGACAGCCAAAATCAAATGTAGTGTTACCACAGGAATGAGCACCTGATTCTGGAGTCCTGGGTCACAAAAAGGAGGATAAAGATGGCTCATCAGAAAGCTGCAAATAGGCATTTTACTGCAGTTTGATGGAAGGTAGTAGGAAATGGCAGGCTCTAATGTCCTTCTGATCATGCTGACAAACAGAACTGGAATATATAATTACAAATAGGATTTTTGTTCATGCTGAGTTTAATTCATAACTTAGTATTGATTCTATACTATAAGCCAAATGTATTTGTCATTCCATTGTCTCTCCCTATGGAGGAGAACTGACAGGCTCAATCCTGTCAGTTCGACATTATTTAGCTAAATAATTTTATTAGAAATATAGCAGCTCACAGCTCTGTTGACTTACAGCATGCAGTTTCCTTTTGACAGCAGAACATCAGATTTCTCTGGTAATGCATTGGTGCATGGAGAACTATTGACAGTAGTTTCATTCTCTCCTAGAGGATACCAGTTCTTAGAAAACCAACAAGCATAAAGCACATCAGCATGAGCATTTGTACCTGCCATCTTATAAAAAAAATTGTTCCATCCTTTTTAGAGTTTTATTTTCTTAGGCAGCCAAGTGTGTCAGGCCACATTGTGCACATTAAGCACAACATAGGGCTCCTGACTAAGCCATATTTGAGCCAGACACTGCAATGAGTCTGCATCCTAGGACTGCCTTTTCCTGTTCTGTTTATGTCTTCTGGCAACCCTTGAACTCTGCATATCAAATGTACTGTTTTGTATAATGTACTGTCTAATCTATAGGAAAGCTGAATTGAAGTTATGAATTTATAGTTGGAATAACAAGCTAACTGCAAGATTTCATTGAATCAGTGTCAAAATGTTGCATGCATTTCTTTCGTAGGTTTGAAGAAATTTTCACTTACAATGCCAAAACCAACTTGAGAAATAACTGTTGCGATTTTATAAGTTTTGCTTTCATTTCTTAGTACCTTTCATAGGCACAATGGAGAATATAAGGTGCACTTGGTCCTTGTGCTCATTCTTCGTATTTTTGGTGAGAGTCACTCTCACCTACTTACGAGAAATTGTTCTTGTGAATCTATTCCAGCTAATCATGTCGGTTTTTGAGAACAGCATGAAAGAAAGGGGCATCACTGAAAATGAAGCCTTTGACTGGGAAAAGGCTGGTACAGATATCCTGTTGTCCACTAGCACCTCAACTCCACCACAGCAAAACACCAGGCAAACAGCAGCCATGTTTGGGTGAGTGTTGCAGTTATACAATGTCAGACAGTGGACAACAAGCTCAGTTCATTTTTTTTTTAAGATTTCAAGACCATTATGATTCAGGGAAGTTGGAGCAGCGTGGCAGGCACCACTTGATCTGACTTTTTTTATATTCATTTATGTCTGTGGTGGTGGATAGCAAGCTGAGAACAGCTGAGTGCATGTACTGCTCACACCTCCAACACAACTCATCAGCCTGTTTACAATGTGTTTCATGTGCTGCTGCAAAGGTACTCAGAGACTGATGCTCAGAAGTGGAGATGAGTCCAAATAGAAAAGGCTTGATGAGGCTTGGTTCACTGGTCTGTCTTGGTGCTTTTGGGGGGTTGACGTTTGGGGATAACAATAGCCCCTAGTAATGTTATGGAAGATAAAAGCTATAAGGCCTGGTAAGCCTCATTTGCTCATGCCAAAGGAGAGGTTTTCTCACAGCTCAATACAGTGTGATTGTGAAGAAGCTTGCAGCCTGTGTATCAAGGGTCCCAAGATGCTTTCACTGATCATCCCACTGTCTTTGTAATTTTCATTACATGGAATCCTCCTGTTGTGATTCAGGATGTCCTATCTGGGATAAACCTGGACTGCCTGTTTTTCAGCTTAATAATACTCTAAAATCTGCTAAGGAATTCCTGTGGGGCAGTGTGGTAGGCTTCCTTCTTTATATACTGCTGATTTTACCTTTGTTCTTGTCTCTTCCATAGGGTGGTTAATGTCACTCCGGTACCCGGGGACCTGCTCCGTGAGAACACTGAGGATGTCCTACAGGGTGAACATTTGAGTGATCAAGAGAATGCTCCTCCCATCCTGTCAGGTCGACCTGTAGAAGGTCTTGGTCAGGCTCCAAACACGGCTTTCAATGAGGGTGAAGTTTGGGAAGAGACAGATGTGAATCGCAACAAACTCAGGATCAGCATCAGCAAAGTAAAGAACATTTCCTTGTCTCTTGTGACTGTTGGATGTAGAGCAATGGTTTCACAGACTGCTAGAAGCCACTCAGATCCACTCGTGTAGCATCCAATTTAGTAAGCCCAGAAAGCTTTGAGGAATTTTCCTGTGGAAAGGGGAAATTACAAACAATTTTTTTCACAGAGTAAAAGCCATTTGGATTAATTTAGGTTATTATGCAAGTGACGTTTTGGGGTCAGTAATGCTGAAGTGAATCTTTTTTACAATCAGGATTTTGATACTTCAAGGAAGGAAATTCTAGTTCTTGCATAGCTGATACAATATCAGAAATGTCCCAGGCTTGGAAGTTATAAACCAAAATAGTATTGTGTCCCAACCTCTTGGGTAAATGAATGTAACCAGAGATAAGCCATATTTTTCTGTACCTTGAATCATCATTAATTTTTCTCTTCCTTTTTAAACTTTCCTTTCTAAGAGTAGGATGATCTATAAGGAGCATCTAACAGTGGTTTCATCCCCGTGAAGAGTGAGAGAAACCATTATTTAATATTGTCTTCTCTCCGCATTCCCAGATCATATTTTTTAGCTTACATAAAATGGATACTTCAGTCGGTTTTCCTTATAATCTCTAAGGTGTTTCTCAGTCCTTTCTTGTAAATGTTACCTAATTTCTTGGAGGCATCCCCAGTGAAGGTTGATTCCATAATAAATGTCAAGTATAAGAATCTAAGACAGTTAGTTTATTAATCAGGTTAATTTACATATTGCAAGTAAATTAGTATTAGTGGTAGGTCATCAGATACATACAGAATCTGTTAGCAGAGAAACATTCATCAGACTTGAAATGTTGTCAGGGTGTATCAGATTCACATCAGAAACCTGTCTTTAATGAATATTTGTAGACTGGCATGTTAAGTCTGTTAGTCTTCTGGGACTGACCAGAATTTACTTCAGTCTTTACTGGTACAAAGTCAGTTCACATTTCAGCAATATAGCTGTCTCCACTGTCCTGAGTCTTACTAGAAAACATTATACATGAACAAGACATAATCTATTCTAATTTACTTAAAATTCTCCAATGCAAATAATTCAGATCAATGAGTATTCTGTATGGAACGTTAGGAGGGACATTCCCCAGCCCTGAGAAATTATGAACCAAGTTCAAATTACTTCTTCATATCTCGCTAGTAACTCTGCATTCCCAGAAGTTTTCATTTGAAGGTATATGAAATAAGAAAAGCCTGATAGAGAGGGACAGTTCTGTTAACACAACATATTGAAAAAAAAAAAAGAAAAGGAGCATTACAGAGAAATCCTAGTAACTTCTGTTTGTTTTTCTTTGCGTTTTTACCACCAGCTACCTTGATACTCTTCAGCCAGACTTTGCACAGGGGAATCCTTCTGCCTGCTAGTTGTGTGTCATGTCTTAGGTACCTCATTCACAAGTCCTGTCATAAAAGCAGCTAAAAACAGGAGAGGTTTCTAGGAGCTCCACAGCACAGCCAGGTGACTCTCCTGCAAAGCACTGTGCTATTTGTTGTCAGGTTGCTGCCAAAGGAGCTTAGGGAGTTACTCAGCATGGCAGTGAGCACCTCAGCTCTGACAGGTTCTGCAGCTACACAGCAGCCTGTGCAGCAAAGCCCAGGGCAGCAAGCTTTCCGAAGCTGAAGTCCCTTCTCTCTGTGAGGGTTGTTACCTATAGTTTGACTCTTGCCTGTCCTTTTGCTTTGCTAGACTTATTATCTTTAATCTGACTGTTCTCTGGGAGAAGATCAGTTTTTATTTAAGTAACAGTCACCGCGTGGAGAAAAGAAGGATGCTTCAGATTTGATACCTAAGGGTACAGCTTTACCTCTGCTTGTAATCTGAGCCATCAGAGCCACCAGGGCACTGGTGTATTTAAACACCCTTCTGCTATTCACAGCATCACATCCTTCATCTTCCAGTGTTGTAGCACTAAAATTAACTGGCTCTCCCTGTCTTGCTCTTTGTATTTAGGTGATGGGTGGATCTTACCATGTTTTTTCACCCTAATAACTCTCTAAGATGATCCTCATTTCTCTGTGTACACACTTCAGATCTCTCTCTGTCCCACTTCTCCCATTTCTGTGTTAAGGACAGGGCTTACTGTCACTGTTCTCCCACACCATCCCCCAGTTCTCTGCTCTTGAATCGTAACCAAGCTGATGCTACCCAACAGTTACATCAGCACTTTGCTCCCTTCACAAACATGTTTGACCTTCGCTTGTCACTAACCTTCTCTTGGCTATGACTGGATTACAGATTAAATTATTACCATCTATTCTGCTTTTCCTCTAGTGCTTGAAAGTTCTCCTCCACTCTCCCTAGCTGAAAAGGGTCTTTAGTTATGCGTTCCAACTCCAGCTTGGGTGGTTTAGGTCTGCTAATTTATTGGCAGTGACTGACTTGCCATGTACACATCACATGCACAAAGGCAACTGTCTGGATCAGCAGCATTTTACTGAGATGCTGCTTGTGTTCAGACCCTCTGGCATTAATAGAGAAAAAGGGAATGAAGGGTAAGCACTCTCCATACACACCCCCACACAGAGGCAGTGTATAGCAGCTGATGCTGCATGGCTGTCAACAGAGCAGTGTTGAATGCAAATCCTGTGCTGCTGCTGTAGCCCTTGGACCATTCTGCCTCTGGGCTTTTGCCCTTCTCTTCCAAGGCAAATCAGCACTGTGGAAGGCAGAGGGCACCTGTGTTGGTCACCTACTTTTGCTCCTTTGCCTGCTGCTAAATTAAAATAAAAAACAAATTTAATAAGGCCATATGAAAGAGGAGATATGGACTGATTGAGTGTCCCTTCATTGCCTTGGGTCTGTGGAAAGCTCTTACAGGTGTTGTGATTGAGTGGATGTCATGGAAGACTTTGTTTAAAGGACTGAGATTAAAACAAACAAAAACACAAACAAACCACCCTGGTAATTAGGAGATGCCTTAGTCATACCAAATGTAAAAGTTTGTACATTGCAATGTAATGCATAGACCCTGCTTAAATGCATGTTGACAAACAAGGCCCTCGGACATCTTTGACAAGAATTTAGGGTTTGTGTATGCAGTAGGTTAACCCATGAGAACTCCTTTGGATCAATGCTCAGGGTAATTGAAATGCGCAGGCCACATTGTAAAGATGTTTAAATATTTGAATTGGTTTTAAATCCATACTTTATCTTAATACCAGCTGATTACCAGGGCAGAGGGACCCTGCCTTCCTTCACACATTGCTTGTGTAGATTGTAAAAATGCAGCTGAAAGTATATCCTGGGAGAAGGTCCAGAGCAACAGTGAAGGATGGAAATCAATGTCCTAGGCCAGATCTTGAAGTTCTTGGTTGTTTACCCCCTCCAGACTCAGTGCGTGGTGGAAGAGGAGCAGAGAAACGGGGTGTGCCCCAGTTCCCCTGTCCGAGTGCCTCCGGAGTCCCCGACCGCACAAGTGCGCTCCCTCCGCTACCGCCGCGTCAACAGCCCCGAGTCAGAGCGGCTGTCCACAGCTGATGGAAAAGCAGATCCACATGAAAGAAGGTTTGTTCACCCTCTGTAGCCTCCTGCTGCTTTTAGCAGAGTCTTGAGGATTGGCTCTTGAGACCAACCTAGTCAGTAGATCAGCAGTCAATGCTCACGACTTTTATCTGCATTGACCTTTGGTTCACCTCCTTCTCTACTTGCCCTTTCTTCATCAAAAATGTTGATGTTTCGCACAAGGAGGTCTTTCCCCAGAAGAGTCTGCAAGGTTTCTGGATGTACTGGTTGAAAACACACTGCAGTTGTCCAAAAATCTGGGCAGCAGACGCTCTGCCTTTATGCAGCAAGCTGCTGGCCTCTGAGATAGGCAGTGAAGCAAAACAAGCAGCAGATACAGGCCAAATGAGAAACACTGATCAGAACACAGTTTGAGGGGTTTTTTTCACAAGCCAGTAGAACTTAACAGAGGGGAAAGGTGTTGTTGGAAAGTGGTTATCATTCTGTCTAAAGGGGAAAGAAATGCTGAATTGGCTGTAATACTGAAGTGCTTCTTCATGCTGATGCCGGAATGATTTTTATCTTTTCTTTTATATACCTTTTACACAGTTCTCTGTATCCACGAGTATTAGCAGTATGCATACTTGCAACCTTTTACTTAGTTTAGTGCTTAGTGTTTTGTAAGTGTTCTGCAGGCTTGAGACTAAACACCCCAGAACTGCAGAGCCAGGGAGACCAAACATTCCTACTATCTCAGGAACCCAAGGTCTCCTGACAGGAGGCTTCTGTAAACTAGGGACTAGCCCACCCCAACCTCATTATTGGGCCCCCTTGTTAGATCTGCTGATGTGTAAAGTCTATAACTGGTGTGTGTGATTGTTGGGGTGTGCATTTGCCAGGCGTCACCTGGGTGAAGTGGATGCATCAAACAGGATCCTGATTAAAATACTGAGGTGACGACCCCAACCCCTTTAACCATATCTAGTTTCATTTTCCTAACACCAGGAAAAAGGCATCAATGCCACTGTAGGTTCTAAAGAAATATTTTTGTTTAAGCCTGTCTTTCTGAAGTGTACCAAGAAATGAGTGAGATGAATATACAGGCTTTCTCTTATGATCCCTGTCTTTAACCACAAACCTGATGTGTTTTTAATGGCTCCTTGTTGTGTCTCTAGGTCTCGCATGGACATCCCTGGCTCTCCATCGCGGCTCGTGTGCTCCTCACAGCCAGCCCAGATGCTGTCCATCGACACAGGCCAGGCTGACCGGCAGGCGAGCGGCAGAATGGACGTGTCTGCCTCCGTGGAGCACGAAGCCCTCAGCAACGCTTTCCGCTCCGTGCCCCTCGCAGAGGAGGAGGACTTTGACAGCAAGGAGTGGGTTATCATTGATAAGGAGACAGAGCTGAAGGACTTCCACCCTGGTGCTGAGCCAAGCACCTCTGGAACCACGGATGAGGAACCTGAGGAGCTAAGGCCTATTGAAGATGGGGAAGAGAGAAGGCGCCTGGGGGCAGATGCTGCAGTCAGGCCGAAGACTCACGATGGGCGAAGTCGGGGTATGCTGCCTGTGACTGAGGAGGACAGTTCCCATAGACATGAAGGACCTTCTCAAACAGTGTCTGACAGTAAACATGAACAGCAGACAGGAAGTCCAGCCCACTCCCCCTTACATTCAGCACCAGCTCTCCGACAAAGGAGACGAGAATCTGAACCTACTGGTCCTCAGAGACAGGTAAGAACCCTGGGTCTGTACTTTGTTGCCTACCATAGCATCATAGGAAACTTCAGCTGTGCTGGAGAAGTCTTTGATTCCAGGCATGGTTGCTTTTGTAAAATTCTTCTGACAGTGCTGGCAAATGCTGTGAACACCTTAGAAGTGCTCCCAAAAGCCAGTGATATCCTTCTAAGGACACACTGTTATGAAGATCTTCCAGCCATTTTGGTACAGGGACAAAAGGAGAGCACATTTGTGATTCTGGGTATCTCTAGTCACTCCTCCTATGCTCTCCCATAGAGTTTTGTTAATAACTGCTTAGTTTTATGGAGGTGTTGCTAGCAAGTCTTCTCCACATAGCTTCTCAGCAGCAACAGTATGGCAAGAGAATGCCCTCTAATCTAATCACACATCAGCACTGCACAGGCCCACAGCAATGCAAATCAAAATAACTCCCTGAAATTAATCTTTCTTCTAAATACCTAATAAAAAGCTCAGGCTAGCCAGGGCATACATCTCATCAACCTTACTTCAGTGAGAGGCATTGCTGTTACCATGTATTTACTCACAGAAATGTTCTTTACATATTGTGTTTTTTCCATATAGTGGTAGAGGGCTTTTTTTTGTTCAGTTTTGCTTTTTTCCTGTGGTCTCTGATGCTATAAAGCAGTTCAGTTTCTGGTGGGAGGTGATTTATTAGATTAACTGGAAAAAATATTATACACTAGGCTCAGAGTTCCTGTTATATCTGATCTTCATTTCTCAGAAGAAGTCTGTCCCAGAGTGTTCAATGCAAGAGACAATCAAATCGTTCCCCTTAGAGATTTTTGCATTTATATGTTGATGAAGATCTCTCATGCACATGGGATCCATAAGTACAGCAAAGAACAGGCAAGTTTTGGGTCCTGTACGCAGTGATTCCCTCCTGTGACAGATATTTGTGCAGTCTGCTTGTTCGTGTCTGGAAGATGGTATTTTCGTTTCCACTTCCCTCTTGAGCTTATTCTCCAAGGAAGTGTTTCCTGGACCTGGAGCATGTTAAAAGAACATCCTTTTGTTCAGGTCTTTCCCAGATTCTTCTCTTGTCTGGAACCCTGAGAGGTACAAGAAGAAAACCATGGATCTATGTAAAAGAAATCAAAGCAAATATTTTCAAATCACCAGGCAAGGTGTTCCTTGCTAAGGTGTGTGAGGCTGCAGCATTTATAGGAAGGATAGAAATGCTGATAGCAGGCACAAGTGGGACTGTCCTGCTGAGCATGGAGCAGAAGCAGCACGTGCTTCTCTTGGAGACTGCATTCCAGTTGAAAGGTTCCTAGGTGGAGGTGTTTGCAGTACAAAGGCAATATGTTGAATGCCCCAGATATCTAGAAATTGCATAAGGCAAAATTGGCAGAGTTGGAAGGGTCTGTGTCTGAATTTGCTGTGTCTATACACTTTGGGGGTTGGTCACTGCAAGGTCTGCAAGATGCAATGAACATGATAAGAGCCAGCTGAAAAGAACCAGCTGTAAACAACAGCAGGGACACTTCACTGACATATTTAGTGTGGCTAGAGAAGGCTGGAGAGGCCTTCTTGGCCAGAGCACATACACCCTGTGTGAAAGGATTGGGGGAGTTGGATATGGTGCAGCACAAAGTTTTCTTATCACTGCACAGTGATAATTAAAATGCAGGCAAAAAAGGTAAATTAATGGGATTGGGGGTGATTACTGCTAATATATTAGGTAGCTTTTGTTCTCCAGCAAACTGCTTTTTTTTTTTTTTTGTTCCTGAGTTCTGAAATACCCCGTATTAACTCCATGGCCTAGCTTTGTACATACAGACCAACAGTGGACTTCTTTGGCTGACTGGGATTTAGTTGTTCTTCCTTTGATGTCTGGATCCTTCAGTTACCACTGCAGCTGTGCAGTCATACTCACATTTTTCCATTTGCTGTCACAAAACCAGCTATTAACTCTCAAAGGGACTTGGTGCCTAAAGGAAAGTAGAAACCTGTTTTACTTAGGTACAGCAAATATGGAGGGACAGATGGCTGGGCCACTAATAAGAAGCTGACCAAGGACTTAACTAGTGAAAATACTGAAGGCCTCATTAGCAGTGGCAGATGTTTCCTGTAGCTCAGGCTTGTGCTTCTGTGGGTTTGATTAAAACTGTGGTTAAGTTGTCTGTATGTGTGTGTGTGAGAGAGAGAGTAAATCTTCTTTATCTTTAAATATGACCTGAGCCTGTAAGATAGGTAAAAGTTTCACTAAATGCTGAACTACTGAAGTCATAGGCTTTATTGTGCCCATTTGTGATCTCATTCTGATATCCCAAAAACTGGTAGTCATCCCTTGGTTGTCAGTAAAGTACTCACTGAAAGCAAGTGGGGAATCCCTGCTCTAATGCTTCCTTCTGTTTCTCCATTCTCTGGCTCCCTTCTATGAGCCACCACTTGTAACTGGCAGAAAGGCAGTGATTTGTCTGGATTATCATAGAATCACAGCTCACCTGAGGTTGCAAGGGACCTCTAGAGATCACCTAGTTCTACCCTCTGCTCCAAGATGGATCACCTAGAGCAGTTTGCTCAGGACAGTGTCCAATCACAATATCTCTGAGGATGGAGACTCCACAACCTCTCTGGGCAACCTGTTCCAGTGTTCAATTACTGTTATGTTAAAAAAATTTTCAGTATGTTTAAATGGGATTTCCTGTATTTCGATTTATGTCTCTTTCTTCTTCTACTTTCACTGGACATCACTAAGAAGAGTCTGGATCCATCTTCCCATCAGGTATTTATAAATGTTGATAAGAATCCGTCTGAGCCTTCTCTTCTCCAGTCTAAACAGTCCCAGCTCTCTCAGCCTCTCCTGAAATGAAAGGTCTTCCAGTCCCCTCATCGCTTTTGTGACCCTTTGCTGGATTATCTCCAGCATGTTCATGGGTCTCTTGTACTGGGCAGCACAGAATTGGAACGCAGCACCCCAGGTGTGACCCACCAGTGCTGAGCAGAGGAGAAGCACCATCTCCCTCAGCCTCCTGGCTGCACTCCTGATGCCTCCTGAGGGGCTGTTGGCCCGTTTTGCCACAAAGGCACCTTACTGGCTTTTGTTCAGCTTAGAGTCCTCCAAGACCTCCAGGTATTTATCTGTCAAACTGCTTCCAAAACAGGTGACCCTCAATGTGTTCTGTTCCTTCCCATGTGCAGGACTTTACACTTCCCTTTGTTGAACTTAGTGAAATGCCTTTTTTCCTATTTCACCAGCCTATCCAGGCACCTCTGAGTGTGAGCACAACCCTCTGGTGTGTCAGCCACTCCTCCCAGTATTGTGTCATCTGTGAATCTGTTGAAGGTACTCTCTGTCCCATCATCCAGATCACTGATTAAGTTGTTAAATAGTAGTGGCTTCATTATCTGCCCCTGACTACAGCATTAATGACGGGACTTTTTTTCTCCAAACATGATGTTTTATGATGAGGAGCTGCACCAGTTTTCAGTTCAATTCACTATTTACTTACTTAGCCCATATTTCATTGTTTTGTCTGTGAAGATCTTATGGGAGGCAGTGTCAGAAACCTTACTAAAGTCATGATCAGCAGCCCCCCACCCAGTCCTCTCAGCACAGAAAGCTCTTGAGTTCATCAGATGTGATTTCCCCTTCATATATCCATGTTGACTTCACCTGCTTCATGTTTTTGGAAATGGCTTCTTCCAGGAGGATTTGCTCCATGTTCTTTCTAGGCTGACCAGCCTTTAGTTGCCCGAGTTATCCTGGTTTAGAACTCAGATGTTTCTTCAAATATGTCAGTATTTTGGAAGACAGATACTGTAGCTCAAATGTGAGAGATGGTGCTGTCCTCGTTAAAACTCTGTGGGTGTAAGAGGGAGCATAGAATGATCAGATGCTTCTGTGAGGAAAGTCAAGTACAGAGGAGGCTCTGAAGAGCCTGGGGGAGTTTCTGACCCAAATATTCTCACATATTAGGTATCTCCCAGTTTTACATGACAAGAAAATGGCTGCAGTAGAGCACAGATCTCATGGGAAGACCTGGTATAAAGGGAGAACAGAAACTATGTCCTGTTCAAGTCTTTGTCTCTGTGCACCACTCAATACATCCGTTAAACAGAGCTCTAAGGGTTTTCTTTAATATATGCATTTCAGGGATGCCCTATTAAGACTCAGCTCTTTTTTTATGCCCTAGTGTGCAGATAAAGAATGACTGGAAGAAAAGACTGAGCCTGCACTTCTGTTTACATATTAATCTTATCATAGGGTTGCTGTTGTTGTTGGAAGTTATTTAAATCCAAGCCTTGCAATATAATATAAAAAACTGTCAAGTTCTTAAGTATGCTGAATAAATTCACTGATAACTGACAACTAACTGCTGCCTTCTGCAGTGAAAAGACCTACAAGTGTTCATTCATGCATGAGTTTTAGAAGTTATTTCTGACTATGCCCAGGTCAATGCTCTTAGGTATTTCTTGACTCTCAATGCCCCCTGCTTCTAGTGCAGTTGGCATTGTACAAAATGTTTGGGGATTTGCCCTTCTAAAACATACCTGTCCAAATGATGTCCCATCTAAAAAAACCACAAGAGAAGTGAAAAATGAACGTGGGAGATGATATTAACTCTGCTTTACCTATCCTTGAATATTTTCTGCAGGGTTCAGAGAGCATTTTGCTTAGGCTGTCTCTTGAAGTCTAGAGTTCATCTGTTAGAAAAGGTCCCAGTGTGAAGAGGCACTGGTATATTTTTCCTCACCTTACCAATTCAGCTATGTAGTTAGAATCACTCTTCAGAATCATCTCCCTCAATGCTATCTTTGGCCTCTTTTCTCCCACTGCCAGGAGAATGCCACAAGTGAGCTTGCTTAAAATTGTACCCATCTCGAGCCTGAGAAAGCAGCAGGGGAAATGGTGCTGTGTGTCTTGGTTTCCTTTCCCTTCTACAGCATCTTCTGTGGACTGCTCTGAGGGGACCTGAGGGACCATTTCTCAGTGGTGAGAAATGGGCATTGCCTGAGGAGAGTTCTCACTGCCTCTCAGTGTAATTCCCATTGGACTGTGATTGATGCCTGTTGTAGATGATGTGAGTCTTTGACTGTGAGCTCCTCTGCCTTTCCCTCCACATGAGGAGCTTGTCAGTTGATGAAGGATGAATGTAGAGTTGGTCTCTTACACTCTTTAAATTCAGAGTCCCTGTCCATCCATGCCTTAGGAATAAAGGGTCAGCAAAAGGGTGATAGTAGAAGTAATGTTTACATATGCTATATGTGTATATATATATATATATCAGGTAATAGCAATCAAAACCTTAAGCTCAGTAGACATTCCTAATTACATTTTATATCTGTAGAATATATTGATGTCTATCAACATCACGTTCTCGTGGGACTTCACATACAAGGTGTCCTAATGATCCTGTCCAAACAGAGCAGAACAGGCCTGATGGAAGGTGGTCCAACCTGATTGCTGTAAAGGGATAAAGCGGGGGGCAGCACCTTCAGCGTTGACTGAGTAATTTAAGCATCAGAGCATCAGTGAAAAAAGGTGGCATGTTTGTAAGCTCAGCTTCATCCTGGAGGCAGCAATACCAAGGTGCACTTACTGATGGGGTGTTGTAATTGCTTCTTCATGGGCAAGGTCCTTGGTCCTGTGCTGTAGAGAAGCGTAGCTGGAGTGATCCTTTGAGATCTGGGAAATCCGTACCATATTGGGATGATATATACCTTGAAAACCATACAGTATGCTGAACCCAAACATGGAACAAAAAATTAGGAATAAAAATCCCAGTAACACTTAATTGTGCAGCTTGCAAATAGCACACCCAGGGCTGAATTTCTACACTATCTGTGCAAAGAAGACATGGTTGTCTTTATGAGAAATTAGAGCTGCTGTCTAGATTTTGTCTCTCTCAAGTACTCTGTATGACAGCATTACATTATTATATCTGAGACTCTGATCTATGGAGTGACATGCAGTACATTTAGGACTGTGAATAATTGCTTTTCACATTTAATGCCAACCACGAACTGAGTAGCTCTCAGGTGCTTCTGAAGATAAGATATCTGCCTCAAAGCCCTGCAAAGATATTGAAGGTGACAGGAAAGAGATGACAGTGGATGACATTCAACTCTTTCTAGTGCAAGGGCAACATCTCCAGTAAGGTAAGGAGAGCAGTTTTGGCTTAAAGAAAATCCAGTATCGCCTTTCCACATTTCACCTGCAGAGACTTCCTGAAAAGAAATGCAGCACAAGGAAGGGAATGCATTTGAAAGGAAAAAGCTGATTCCAGGAAGAAAAATCTGGTTCTGGAGATTGAGACTGCTGACCCTTGTGAAAGTGCTAGTTTCATAAAAAAAGTAGAAAGGGAAGGAAGGGCTTAGCATTTTCACGGTGAAGGATCTGAAGTTCTTCCTGTAATGCCTCTCTCTTCCATTCAGAGCATAAAGGAAAGGTAGGGACGGCCATCTCATCCTGACACAAACTGTCCTCAGTGAGTGTAATTCCTCCCTCTCCCGTCTATCCCAGGATCACAAAAGCAGAAAAGGGACCTGAGAGCACATCTTCTCCTCATGTCCTCCCATGGCCCTGTGTTTTGAATTTCTCACTGAAAGTAGAATTATACTCTGCCTGCCTTTCTAGCTGCTGTCTATCCACTGCTTACCAAAACTGGAAGCATTAACACTCCCCCTGCAGGTACTCAATATAAAAATATATCTGAAGGCCAGCAGTCTAAGTGTGAGAAAAGTCTACTAACTTTTTCAAGCTTGCTTTTTCAAATCCCTGGAGTGAGTTTTAATAAGACTCATTGAAAGAGCCCCTGAAAATCCCTCACTTCTAAATATACATAATCATTTTAGCACTAGGTGTTTCACCTTTTCATTCATGCGGTTTCCAAATGTGTTCAGAGTTTGACTGTTACCTATGTTGTAAGATGTATGAATAGCCTGGTGACATGCCAAGATGAGCACTGACAGAGGAACAGAGAGGTCAGGCACGTGGCCTGAAGAGCCAGAGGAGGGGACAGAGTAGCAGAGCCTGCCTACTGCTGGTGTCACTCTGGTCCACGTGTGGCTGGGGAGAGCATGGCAGGCCCCCTGTAATGACAGGCTTCCATGGTGCCCATAGCATCCCTGGGAATTGATAGCCATAGAGCAGTAAGTAAGACCCTGTGTAGAGCAAAAGCATTTTTCATCCGCCAGCGAAGATGTCTGCAGCATGCGCATCACAAACCAGGGGCGAGTCAAGTCTTTGCCTGACACCTTTTCCTCCACTCTTCTTGGTCTTTTTCAGTTGGAGGAGGACAGGCCTTCTCAGCACTCCCTCCCGAGGTACAGCCCCCTGAGAAGACTGGCGTCCTCCGTTTTCTCCTCCTCAACCCTGGAGACAGAACACTACCCTCACGTTGGTGGCACTTTCATACAGCGCAGCCGTTCGGCGGAGAGCAGCCCCGTGCGCATGCCCCACCGCAGGCACATGCCCCTCACGGCAGGAAACCACAGACTCATGCCTTCCGTCCTCCGCATTTCCAGGTCCCAGCTCCAGCAGGTGTGGGCCCGCTTCACACACAAAACATAGCCTGTTCAGGGAAGCAGCAGCCTCCATAATGCAATAATAGATCCCACCCGCCCACAGTGTGTCACCACTTAATGCAATATTGAATCCCAGACAACACTGGCCTAAGGTACTGTAACTTCCAAAGCCCCTGCAACCAGACCCCACAGAGACTGAAAATATCTGCCTTTCTAAACCTCCCAGCAGCCTGAGCGAGGGGCGGCAGCAAGGCCGAAGATGAGAACGCAGATGGTGAACGTGTGGTGAAAGAGGTGGATGCCAGGGCTCCTCTGAAAAACCCGCCCGCGTGTCCTGTGGCCTCGGGGTAGGAAGTGCAGGGCTGCCTCACTGAACATGATCAGCAACAAACATTGTCGAGTTATGACTGGAATGGAGAGACTGTGGAGGTATCAGCAAGCGTTACCTTCCTCAGCAAATTGGTTCAAGCATCTCTGTTGGTGTCTTACACTGGGCCAAATCTGTAGGCAGTTTTACTCCATCTAGATATAGGCAGACTCCCACTCAAAGCTCACCTGAGGCGGGACCTCGGGTTTGTCCCTCTTGTGGAGTTACAATCATGTATCTCTTTGTTGCTTTGGCTTTGAAAATCCCCTCGTTTTTGTTGCAGTTTGGTTTCCATACGGTGACCACGCATTTCTGTCTCTCTGGCTGTGCCTCTGTTACCTGACAGTGGGACTGTTTGTCTGCTCTCCACTCTTAAGCTGCTCCAAATTTTCCTACCTGCCCCCAGAGGCATTTGACTGTCGAGTTGGATAGCAAAGATTTTCTTACTGATCCAGCTGTATATTATGCTGTTTTTAAATTCCAGGAATTTTAGGCACCTGCAGCTTTTCAATGGCAGAGCAGTCCTGCTTCTTGGCCTTGCTTGGAAATGCCTGTGATAACAGATCTCATTTGAGAAATAAAGTGGCCTCAGCTCCTGGTATACAGAGCCCATGAAAACCTTCCCTAAAACTGTGAATCTCAAAAGAAAAGGGAGATCAAAGTTAATTTATGTTGTCATAAGTATCCTTATTTCCTGCGTTTGCAAAAATATATTGCCATACTCAGTAGAGTTGCAGTGTAAAACACCAGACTGTAGGAAGACTTTCTGTAGTTAAGTGAATGTAGTAACTGTCTTCTATTGCCATGAGCCTTTGGTCTGATCTTCTGTGAGAAGTGGCAGTATGGATGTTAAAGTTTAGGAAGAACGGTCATTGCTGGTGCTCAGGGCTCTAAGAAAGGGCAAGTCCAAAGTGAAATACTGTATAAGCAAAGTAAAATGTATAAGCATAGAATACAGGCAAGAAAACATGTAGAATACTCAGACAGATGCGAAAATGGGTTGAGGTAAGTATGGGTGTTGGAAGGAAGTTGTGACATGGAGGTCTCAGTGCATAGGCAGGGTGCTTCCAGTGGGCTTAAAATGGGCAATTCCTCAGTGCTTTCTGTAGGTGCATCTGCCCTACCTGAGGCTTCCTGATTGACCCTCCCATAGGCAAAACCAGATAGTGCAGCCCCAGACAGGGTGGGTGGTGCTTTCTGAAGTTCCTAGGACTTGGCCCAGTGTGTCTGCATGCTGACAGAGCATCCTGGGTGGTGCAGGGATGGAGATGGAGGGGGCAACACACCCTCCTTGAGAAGATTTGGCACAGGTATGACCAGCCTCTTCCCACAGTCCTTCTTGAATCAGTGACATCAATTTCTTTTGATTTGCCCCAAGAAAATGTGTGAATAGGACAGTTGACAGTTCAGACAAAATTTTTATCTGGAATTTGTTCACGAGCTTTGTTTTTTAAAAAGGTACTGGACATTGCCAAAAATACTTGGACTGAATTAACCAGTAGCCTAATCCTATTTGGCAGTTCCCTTGCCAAGCACAGATACCAGAAAGAGCAAGGCTTTGCTCTTCTCAAAGTGACATGAGAAGGGATGATTTCCTTAAGTAGATTCTGCTCTGATTTTATTTTTTTCCATCTTCAACAGAGATTTTAATGGAACAACAGATTCTAGAGAAAATGGAACTTGTGAAAGCACTAGACTTAAATCAGTAACTCTTAATAATTTTTGTTCATAGCATCCAAAACACTGATATTCCCTTTTCAAGGTCAGTTTTAGGAATTAAAATTACTCTTGTTCTATTTTCAAAGAAAAATCAAACGATTTTTAGTTTTGCCAGTCAGAAAAGGGAGCAAACTGGGTAACTGGGTATTTATAAACTCTAGCCTTTTGTTAAGACAAAAACAATGACTAGACAATAAGAAGCTCCATACATAAATTTCAAAGGTCAGTAATCTATCTAATGCTACTCATCATAATGCTACTCACATAAACTCAGTACTGCTCTTCTAAGTTCAAAAATCTGATTTATAAAGATGGTTGATTTATATAGAATTCAGTAAGACTTTCTTCCAGTTAAAATTATTAATAAATTGAAAGCCAACTAGACAAAAATATGTTTATATCTTGCTGTCTCTTATAGGAAGGGCTGTTTCTAATTAGGACTCCTGACCTCCTGCCCTTAGCTCAGCACTATTCCATGCCTTTAGTGGCTGTCAAGAAGAACAAAGAAATCCCTGAGGAGAAAGTTTGCAGTGACAGAAGGTGGGTGGTTTGATAAAACACTACTGACAGATCATCTCTGCAGAAGGATCTGAATTAGTTGATAAATTGCTTGCATTCAAAGTAATGATTGCATCCACACAGGGACAAGGTCATGTTTGGTGTATGAAAGATGAAAGTCACACGTACAGAATGAGAGAAACTGTGCCCTGGGAGGTGCTGTCTCCCAAAATGAGGTGGGAGTTAGGTGAAGTAATTAGCTGCATCTAAATTCTCACTATGCTGCTGCAGCAAAAAAAAGAATAAATACATTGTTCTTTGGTGTATCAGCAGGAAAATGGAAGATGTGAGCAGAGGGAGATCACTACTAGACATATCCAAGTCTTGTGTGGAAATTTTTATAAAAGACTTTAAAAACCTGAAAGAGAAGAAGTGATAGAAGAATACTTGATTCTGTAAAACGTGCCTTGTAGAATAAGCTGGAAGAAATGCAGTCTGTCATTAAATACAAAACTGCAAAGTGACGTGATTGCTGTTAGGTGTCCCTGCCTGTCACTGAATAGATCAAGAGGGGTTTTAACCTGCCAGGCAAAGATATGAAAAGTGCTGAAAGATAAAGTAGCAAAGGTAAACCTGGAAGCAAGATGCTCATCTTTAAGACATAGGTGTGCTAAACCACTGAAATACATTATTAAAAAACACTGGATTCTTTGCTGTTCAGTCTCTGTAAGGTGGGATATTGGTTTCTAAACCAGTCCTGTTAAACCATCAAATTTGGGCTCTATACTGGAATAATTGGACATGTTGCTGTCACCTGCGTTTTATGGGAAGTCTTAATATGTCTTTTACAATTTAATTCTGAACAAATTAATTGGTGCTAATGACTGGAATCCTGATGTTAAAGTATTATGCAAAAAGTATTAAAAATAGTAAATTTGAAGGGTTTTTTAACATCTTCATCTATTGCTGTATTAATTACTATGGAATCTACATATTGTTGAGGAACAGTTGGCAAATTAAAGAAATGTGAAAAGAGGTCTTTTTTATACATATGGAAATGTAATAAATTAATATTGAAACTAGTTGCAGTGCAATTCTAAAAAAAAACTTATGTAGATTACATTTATATTGCATTTTTTTGTGTTTAATTTATAATGACTGCAATTATAAATGTAAATATGTCCAAGATCAGTTGGCAAAAAACCCAGCTGAGGGCTGTTAACATGAAAATTGATCCTGGGGCTGTGGGCTGAAGAATTAGTTGCCCTAGTTATTTGTCCTTTTATGTTTGGTAGGGTTTTCTTTAATTCTTCAGCTGGAATAAGCCAGTGGGAATCAATCCTAATGAAATAAAATTCCCTTTCAGTATCAGACTCTTAGGCAAATTGTGTTCATCAGAAGGGTCTAAGAGCAAGGTTTGCATCCTGAGGGAGATACTCTTCTTTTACTTCCCATTGTACATAGCACTCGTTCTCCTCAGAATCCAAATTGGAAACGAGCATTTGCCACTCCCTCACAGAGATCATTGGCATCGGGACAGGAAGCTGTTGCTGGGATCTCATGATCTACTTCAGTGAGCAAATGTTCATCGCTTGTATATACATATAAAAGCCATCTTTTTATATCTTGGCCTCTTGGCTCCTTTCACTTTCTATGCAGAACGGAGATGTTTCCAATTTATTGCTCTCTCTTCAGCTTCCTTCCCTCAGGAAGGAGCTAATGAGCTATGATTTCTGTGAAAATGTTACTGTAAATGCTTGGGTTAAGCTAGCACTGGGTAAATGTGGTTACGCCAGCATGCATTCACTTTCAGGGAGGACAGTTTTGGTGGGAGGGGGTTGACTGAAAATCAGTGGCACTGACACAGGTGTGGTTGTGCAGATGCCAGCTTGCATTAGGAGTATCCTCTTGATAGCCCCATGATGACAAAGTCCCTGATGTAAGCCTGACCCTGTCTACCATTCCCATTCTTTTTTATTACCCTTGCGGGCAGACATGTGAAAGAGTTACGGTGCATCACTTCTTTCACTATTTAAAGTCTCTTTTGTTGCAGTGATGACAGAAAGTAAGGTAGAAATGCCCTGTAAAACAGCCATATGGGTGCTATAACCCCATCCTTACGCTACCTCTTCATGATGAAGTCACTCCTGTCCCACCACTCCTTTCTTTGTTGTGTGTCTGAACTTGGGCATTGTGGTGGTCAAGGCTGCTGCAGGACTGTTGTTCTGAAAGGGAAAAGCTTGTTCAGGAGTTGTATTTTTTGGGCTGAATGGCAGCTGACACCTCCCCTGCCCAGGATGGAGAAGCTGTGCTTGGACAGTGGCCTCCAGGCTGGGTTGAGATAAGGCAGCTGATGTTTTCGTCTGGGATCTTGTCATTGCTCTGTAAGCAGAGACATTGCTCAGCAGCTGCCCCCCAGCTTCTGTTCAAATCTGAATCTGGATTCAAGAACAGGAGTTGGCTCTAGCCCCAAGCTGCTGGTTGGCTTCACATGCAGAGCCCCATCACCTTCACCTCACTGAGAAGTTCTTTTACCTCTGGTTGTCTCTTTGTTCCAATTTGCCTCTCCCATCTCTTCCCCATAAGACAAAGTCTTTTTGCTCTACCTGGGTGTCCTGTGTGTGTCCCACACCACGCATTCAGCTGCCCGTGTGGTTTACCTCCATTTACATCTCATCCCTCGCATCCTTATTGTTTCCCTGGGTACCTGCACTCCCTTCTGCCTTTGCCATTCCCAAGAACCTGCAGAGCATGCCTCCTGCACTGGTTTCCTATGCATTGCATAGCTCATGGTGCACCATGCAATCCCTATAGCCCTTTGAGCAGATGAGGGACTTTCCCTCCCTCTGACTTCTTTGGAGGAAATTGGGAAAAAATGGCACATTTTGGCAACTGGAGCAATCTCAGCTCAACATGGAATCTGTGTGAGGATCACACTGCTTAAAGGCAGCTTGATTTCAAAAATGAGACTGGAAGATACCTTCCATTTTCAGGGCAGTTTCATGAGTTTCAAATCCTGGAATCCTTAGGACTTAGCAAGCTCCCTTCAGTTATTGTCTGCATCAGCAGCTAAATTTAGACAGTTGGCAATGCTCTTTCTCTTAAGACACAGGTACCATCGGTGTTTGCAAGCCATGTAAATAGCTGGCTGAGCACCCCTTCTATTTTTGTGAGCATGTCTCTAAGTTCCACTTAAATCAGTGCCTGGTCTCTGTGACTGAGAAAATGTCTCAACCCCAGCTGCAAACTCTACAAGTTCTTATAAATGGATTATTTCTGGGCAAACGTGGCTGTCCAGCCTAGGACCTGGGAGAGTGGGAAGGTTTCAAATCAAATAGGGTATTTCAAACAGCCAGGAGAGGGCAATTACAACTCCAACAGAGCTGACACTCTTCATTAACTGTAAATTTTAACAGACCAGTGTTTCCTCCTGTTGCCTGTCTTAAACTGGAGGTATCACAGTCTGCTGGATTCTTTCTTGGGGATTTATGTTCTTTTCTTTGCCACACACAGTGACTGTTCAGCCCTTATCAAGCCTGTGCCACTGCCATTAGGCCACCAAAGTATCTTGTTTTAAACAAGCTCTTCATTTCTTCTGCAATTTCCATTTGACACCCAGCTCTCCCCAGCTGCTTCTGGAGCAGCCAGACCCAGGTGTTACACAAGAAAGCAGCATGCCTTTAAGAACCAGTCAACAATCTCTTTTTTCCTTTTTGCTATATTTTTTAGAGACAGGACCTCTGGAAAGAGGCCTGTTGCTTCAACTGATGAGCCATAATAAGCGAAGGTGTTTTCAGCACCTTCCCCAGCCCATGCATGGGTGTAGAGGTTGAGTGGCTCTTCAGTGGCTAGGCTGTTTCTCTTCTAAAAGTAGTTCTAAAGCCAGTGAACTCACCTAGGCTGTGAGCACTTGAGATGAGAAACAAAACAAGTGTCATTTGGGACACTTCTCTGCTCTGTGCTTCAAACATTTCTTCCAAAGATTTCACTTTGGAATGTTTATCTACCTCATTTGTCTTTTGTTTCAGTAGCATTGCCAGGCTTTGGTACCATCTTTGTCACTGACTACTTTTCCCCAACGTGTGCAGCCTCTTCTAAGAGTCTTGGTGATTTTTTTTGTTGTCGTTGTTGTAGTAGAAGCTTTTTGCAGTCAGAAAGACACTTCTGCAGTCCGGGAAACCAGAGCAAACACCTCAATTAAGCCTTTTGAGTGTTTATTCAGAAACAACACTTGTGGTATTCACACCTTCCTATGGGCTCTTAAACCCAGAAGATCCCCAAGTGCTTTATTTTTCCCATGAGTCACTTCCCTGCTGTTTGATGTGGGAGAGTCAGCAGCAAAAAAAGCCTTTTCAGAACATATCAGGATGAAGCAAGATGTATGGTTGCACAAAGGGAATTTCAGGAGGCCGAATGTTTTTTCACGATCTGTAAATTGTCAGGACAGTGGGTGGGACCTATATACCAAATACAACAAATATCACTGAGGCATTTCTTTGACTGCAAATCACCAGGAACTTCCCTTGCTCTCTCATGTAAAAATGCACTATTTGAAGCAGGTGCTGTGTTCCTTTGTAAATAAATAAATTAGGGCAAGATAATACAACCATTGCTAGTTCACTCCTCTCTTGTAAAATAGCTCAACAATATGATGCACTGTGAGACTGAAGGTCAGAAAGCACGGAAAGATGTTTTCAGTCCTTTTCCTGTTTTCTAGTGTCCTTCCCTCTCTCACAGCCATCGATCTTCCATGATATGTATATGTGGAACTTTTAAGAGCTTGACAGCAGCACAAGATTATCCTTGCAAATAGAAGATTTCTACTGCTTATCTGGAGGGATTGGCGACAGATACCAACCATGTTTGTCCAGTGGGTCTGGCATCTCTTCCTTAGGCTACAGTGGGTCTGGCATCTCTTCCTTAGGCTACATGGAGTCTCTGTGGTATCCAGTTACATTTGTATTACAGCCGCATAGTTACTGACGCAGTTCTGCGTCAATGACTGAATTTATTTGTATTGTCAACTGCTGGGTTATATGAATGACACATATTATTAATGGTTGTCATTAGAGATTTATTCATGACACTCAGAACTTTACCTGAAGCTGAGACCATTTTGCTACTTTCACATTGAATAAGAAAGGGCTCTTTTATCCCAATCTATTTAAAATAGAAGCTTTTATTTTTATTTTTCCTTTTCTTGTTTCCCTTTGGTAAAAATGGGAAAGAACAATTTGGAGATAGCTATCATATATTTGTCTAGCTCTGCATTGCAGTAACAGATGGGCTGCAAGAGGCTAGCTGAAAAAAAAATTGCATTTCCTAGCAGACAAGGTCTGAAGCCTTTAAAATCATGGATCATTTGCAAACCCCTAAAATCCTGTTAGTGTTTATTGTGAAAAAATTGCCTCAGTTATTTCTCAGCTGGAGAACATGGGGTACCATCTTTTTGACCTGCTTCCCTGTAGTTGCCAGCTCTCCCCAGAGTGACTGGAGGAGATCGTAATTTCTGGAGAGGCTGACCAAAGTAAGCCAGATGTGCTTCCTGATTTCACTGTTGTCCCCAGAATGACGTTGTGATGCTTTTTGCTGGAGCTTCCATGTCTGATTGTGTGTGTTTGTGTGTGTGCGTGACCCACACGTGGCGTGTGAATGATCACGCGTGGTCCTGCCTTACACAAGAATTTCTGTGCCAGTAGTGGGCCACTTGGCACACCCCCAAATGCTGAAAAGGCTGTGGCAAAGAACAAATCTCAACCACTTACAGAAAGTGTCTTTATGGTGTCTGGTTCAGGTGGCACACCCGGCCTCCTCTGTGTGCTGCAGGTCTGATTTCAGCAACCTGGCCCAGCCCATGTCTCTGAATTCAGCCTGTTGTGACATACATACATATCTCTCCTTTTGCTGTCAGCTGGTTGCAGAATATTCTGGTGACAAGAACAGTGCTGGCACTTGGGACTTAATTTATAGTATGCAAACACCTATTTTGGCTAATATTAGAAGATGAAATAAAACACGTAAAGGCTGATCGTTGCAGCACTACCTTGCTTTTTGTTGCGTTTTTATGCCACGTGTTTTGTGTTTGGGTCACTATAACACAAACCTCCATTGTCAGTTCCAGGGGACAGCGCAAAGATTAATTTCTGGGAAATGTTTCTAAGTGTTACTTGCTGTATTGCAACTTCTTTGTATCACACCTGCCATTGGAAAAAAATGATGTTACGATGAATGTACATTTTGAACAAGCTGCTAAACATGTAACCTGGGGATTGGAAGGAAGCAATCCCCATTTTACATTCACTTGCATGTCTTCTAGTGTTTGAATAGAAAATTGCTTTATGTTTGGAGGTTTTATTTTTTCATATGCAAAGTGATTCAATGAGTTACCTCATCTAGTGCACTTGCCTCGTAAAAATCCCCAGGGTTTCCTCCCACAACTCCAACAAGTTTCTCCGTTTAATTATGAGTGCAATTAATTATCTGGCAACGTGAAACACAGTAATGGCAAATTTCCTCTGAACAAGTCAGAGAAGGAGGATTTCAATGGGACTCGTGCCCCTTCAACTTGGTCCTTCCTAGAAAAACCCCTACCAGATCAGGTTCTTATTCAGCACTGCTGACTTCTGGTTATTTTTATGACTTAGGAAGATATTTAGCTTTCAGAATATTCTTCTTTCTTGCTGCTATTAAGTTGCCTTTACAGTTAGGGATTAGAACAGTTTTTGGATTATCGTTTCCTTCCACTTTGCTCACTATTTCCCGAGTCTCTAATGAGTGATAAAAATGAAGTGGTCCCCGTGTCTGCTCAGACAGGGAGCTCTGCTGGAGACACTGGTGGGTACAGAGCTGGGAAGCTGAGTGGCAGGCATTCCACCTTAACAGAGCTTTTGCTTCCATCCAAGACTCTAGGAAAACTGGCACAAACCTAAAACATGAAAGCACAAACAGGGAGGAGCAGAGCACTTATCCAGCACAGGACTGGATTGTCCTATTCGCCTCGGTAAAAAGAATGAAGAAAAAGGCTGTGGAGCATTTGATGGTAAGATGCTGGATAGAAGAACATCTCTAACATTTATGGTGCTGATTCTTGGAACACAGAGATCCTGCAAGTGAGCATGGCAGCTCTAAGACCCCTGCTACTTTTACCTCATCTGATGCTGGTTTGAAGAAAGAGCTGCTTCAGAAACTCAAATTCTAGGGTTTTTTTACTTACTATTGTCAATCCTGCCAGATCTCCTAGTCCCAATCAAGCTTAGTCTATGTTGGCAGAGGATAATGTCACTTCCAGGATATGCTAAGGTCCTGATAGAATCCAAATAAAAGCTGTTACAGGGAAGACTGGACTACAGCTCTTGCTGTTTGTGTGCCATCTGCATCTCTCAGGACTAAGGCCTCTTCCCATTCCCAGTGGAACAATTAACGTCATGTTGAGAACTTGATTTCTGCTTCTCAGACTTTTCAGCTCCCATGAAGAATCTCAGGGACCAGCATATCCTTCTTTTGCATTACCTTGTGTCACCTGTTAGACTTCTGTTGCTGCTAAGCAGGAGAGTCCAAACCATATTTAACCAACTGCTACTTGAGTAGGAGGTGAATGTGGGTTTCTGTGGTCATTGCTACTGAGAGGAGACAAAAGCTGTAGGGAACCTGTTGTGCTTCCTGGTTTGCTTGAGAAATTCTATCTGCTGAGGCTTGAGTTTGCTTGAAGCAGTGGATCTCAGTGCAGTGCTCTTCAAGCAGATCTCCAGTACTAAGAGGTCGAGTAGAAGGGATTCCTCAAGCTGCCAGGAGTCCTCATGGACTGCTAGGGACAGAAGGTTTGCAGAAGCTGTGGAAGTTCGTCTCAGGGGGAAGGCAGCAGGGAGATGGAGGGGACGCAGCCTGCTGTAGCTTTAAAGGCAGTACTGTGTAGGGATCCATTTGGAAGGACGTAGTTGACTAAAGGGATCCAAAGCTTGTTTTCCTCCAGTCTTTTTATTCTTCCTTATCTAATCCCTTTAGAGCCTAAGGTCAACCCCTTTTTGTACTGCAATAACACTGTAATATATGCTTGCACTAATTCTTCTGGTATACCAAGCATGCAAGACCAATTTAAAGCTTTTTTTTTTTCAGAAGAAAAAGACTGTATTATTGTGTATATAGAAAAACTGAGAGAGAATTTGAATTCTGTCTCCTGTATAAAAGCATGCATTGATTACCTGTATGTAGATCATGCTGTAAATGCTGCAGAGTACTGTAAAATCCTACACTTGAAACCACAATGAACAGGCAATGTCATAAAAAAACAAACAAAACAGAAGCTGTGCAATGGATTTTGTGCCTTTTTTAAATCCATGTATGTTAATCCAGACAATCGGGAAAAAAAAAAAAGAAAAAAACAAACAAAAAAAAGCTTGTATACTACCAAAACCTTATTAAAGAATCAAAGGCAGCATCCTGTTGACGGCTGGGTTTTTTTATTTGCTTGCTTTCTTTGTTTTTCTACTTCCTTTGCTCGGGGAAGGTGTCCCCTGCTCATCTTTGGGTACATGGGAGCACCAGACAGGGCGTTGAAGGAGATCTGGTAGAACAGTGAGAGTTCCATTATTGTTTACATGTGTGACCACTAAAATCCTGCAGTTAAGACACTTCTGGGACTAGAAACAAAGTTATGTGACTGTTTGAGATATGTTTTATGTACTTTGGGAAGGCCACACTGTGATTTCAGTTCAAGGCACGTGAAGGCTCTGGTACCTGTGGAAAGGGTGCTGGAAACTTCCCTCGTGCGGGAGAATTACCAGACTCCAGCTCCTCAAAGGCAGAGAGCAGTTTGTGCAGGCAGGTGATGGTGTGGGAGGAAGAGCCTGGATTGGGCTGTGGTCTCAGAGGGTTGTACAGTATGTGAGTCCCCTTTTCTCCTGGGAATTCTGTGGAAGGTCAGGCAGGATTCTTCTGAGTCTGCCTTTAGCAAAGTCCAAAGCCCATCTTGTCCATGCTTCAAAGAGTGTTTTGGTTTGCCCCGAGAGATGTGTACATCTGTCAAGCTCTGCAGAAGGATCCTGTGGTGCCATGGTTTAGAGCATGGTCTGAAACAAAACAGTAGATAGAAGTAGTGCATACTTTCCTGAATTTATGTGAGATAAATATTGTGAGGGGATATTTTCCTGTGCCTGGTTGATTTTTGCTTACAAGAGGTGGGAGAGAAAAAAATCCCAAATTCTAAAGTGAAAGGGAAAATTGATTAGGCTCACAAAGGAAACTCTTCCCCCACATCAGTGCAGATCTGCTTAGGAGAGCAGGCTTTTCTGGAGAACACTGAGCCCACTCTGTACCGTGTGTTCCATTAAGGGTATAGCAATTTTGGCAGAAAATAAACCCACTTGTCCTCAGGTCCAGCTGGTCCCCAGAGATCAGGGGGGCTGGGTGTGGCTGGGCTTAATTACTGAATATTCCCAGTTTATCACTGGGAATCTAGCTGAGTCCAAGAACAACTTTCCCAAGCATGGATTCATAAAGAATGGGGTCTTGACACTGTGTGTCTGATTGTGTTCAGTAAGAACTTGATCAGAAATTCACAGATCACAGATTCACAAATGATGCAGTACTGTAGATCTGTCCAAGTGAAGTAAGAACTTCCACATTCAGATTCATGGATGGTGCTTTTTCTTTGCCCCAATACCCCCCTTCTTTTACACAATAATTTTTTGCCCTTCCCAAACAGGTGGAACAATCACATGCCATAGGTGGGACGTTGGTGACTGTTGTCATAAATATAAGATGTCCTATTTTATCTTCATTTGCATTCTAAGGGCTGTGAAAGTTAATATTCAAATAAGGCTAAATGAGGGTTTTGGTTACTTTTAGTCAGAATTTGAAGTTGATACAAAAGATAAAAGAATCACTTTGGTCCTCTTCCACTCACTGAGGCAGCACTCAGGGCTGCCTGCCCTTCTCCAGAGAATCTTTGCACAACATCCTAATTTTCTTAATGGACCAAACTCATAACACGGCTTCTTGTGGAGGGTGAAGGGGGAGAGAGGCTGATGGCTGGAATGGAGACAATATTTGGCTTTGAGGCCTCCACTTCACCCCCAGATAACATCCAGTGGTTTGACCTTGCTTGAGCCATGTGCAAGGTCAGTGAGGGGCCCAGTTTGTCACCGTCTTAAGCCAACACTTAGCACTCATCACATTTTCCACCCTTTGGCCACAGCCACACAAACAACAGCCACAACATTGTCTCACCCTGAGGGGCATAATGGACTGCATATTTCTTTTTCTTGACTGCAGGGGACATCGTAAGGTTCATTTAACTTCATATAATTGATTTTTGGGGTATCTCTCTGGAGTGGTTCCTTTTCCTCCTTTTCCACGTTTTTAATTTCCATCCTTACATATCTTATGCTTACCTGTCAGATCATTACCTGGGTTATCATTGATCATAATCCACAAAATGTAATAATTAAAACAAAAACTAATAGCAAAGACTGTGATAAGCTCTGTAGGCAGCCAGTATGTGAAAATCCTAACCCATGCAGCATTGTTTGCTGTCCATTTTCCACTCCACTTCCAGGACCTCTGCTTGGCTCTTGCTGTATACTTCATATGATCTAGTTGTTCACAAAGATCTTTAGTCACATTTGATATGTGAATGGAGCAAGTATCATTAGGCAGACTCACACATCTGCACACTCCATTTGCAGGCCATAACAGAAGTCTAATTTTAGTCTAGTCAGTTTTGCAAAGCCATTTTTGATGTTGCCTGTGCTTGTACCTTTGGTTCTTCCAGTCCCACATGAGTTGCATTCGTCAATGCTTTGATTTGTCCAGTAAGGTTATATAACATCATTCGATCTTAGGATGACACCAGCTGGGGTGTGAAAATAGATTCCAGGGCCCACCCCACCACAGGTCCAGTTGTCACAGACACCTTGTTGGCACAGACAAGCTGGTGGAGAAGCCCCCTTCTGCTGACCACACAGCTGGGAGAGAGGACAATGAAAAGAAAAAACCACAGCATAGCAACTGAGCCTTCACAATTGCAGAACTCCCTCTTCCCCTAATAAACAACTAGTGGGGAACAGGGACAAAACAAAAAAAGACTGGAAGGACTATTTCTTATTGTTCAAAACCAAGATTCAGTGCTGCTGGGTTGCCTGCCCCACACCACCCAACAGGGGCTCTCCTGGCAGGGGCAGTTCCCTCAGCAGTGGTGGCTGGAGCTGGGGCAGCAGCTGGAACTTGTGGAGAGAGAAGGGGGTCTGACTTTCTGGGACATCCTGGGCAACAGCAGTGAAAAGGTCCAAGGAAAACACCCTCTCCAGCTCCAGAAACAGGGATTGCTTCCAGCAAGAACAGCCAAAATGGTGTTAGGAAATTCTCTAAAGCCCAGAGAGAAAACAAAAGAGAGCTTTCTGCTTTGTGCTGGCTCCAAGAACCTGCCCCAACTGTCTTGGCAGCCCAGAGAGAAACAAGAAACAGAGCAGTGTACCTGTCCTTGTCTTGTAAAGGGACGGTGATAACCTTGGGCAGGTTGGCATAGGAAAGCTATGGAATACAAGACACATTTTTTGGGTTGCCCAGGACACACATTTTGCCATTGGTCTTGTGACTCCCTTTTGATTTGTCCACACACACCACCGTTGTAAGAGGCTGCTTTCTCCAAAAGGGTCAACATGCCAATAATCCCAGTGTGTGTTGGCATCACCATCCCTCAGCAGACCATATTCCATCACTGCCGAGCTACTTGTGTGCCCCAGAAGGGTATGCTTAGCTCTGAACAAATCATGTCATGCCGATACTATTGTTAGAAAAGACCAGAGGCCGCATTTTGGCCTCCCCACACCCTTGGAATATGCATTCCTCATGGCATATTAGTACATGTGTCCTGGGGATGATGATAAATCATATCAATCATTTCCTTGATAGTCACAAATATTAATGGTGGCTCACTGATGTTGCAGTTCCATGTGGTTGTATTGTTCTTGTGCCACTTCAAAATATATGTTCCTTCCCCATTTCCCCAAGTCAGAATTATGTGGTTTTTTTCACATGATCTCCCAAGTTGTGGTCAAATCCATAGTTAATATTTCCCCAGAACTGGTGAGCTGGGAGAATTAGGGAGATGAACATGCCGTGCTTTGACTAATATTATGTGTCCATCCAAAAGTTTGGATTAACTGCAGCATAAGATTTGAAGCGAGACCTGAACTTCCATCTGGTAATATAATCCCTTGGAGGGTTCCACAGGACCAATATCTTGGGCACATTATGGAATGTGAATTATCCATCAGATTCCTCTTTGGACCAGTCTTGAGCCATCGTGGCTGTGAAACGAGAGCCATTGCCACTCTGAATTTCCTGTGGGAGGGAGAGTGTGGTGAACCATTCTTTCATAATTCCACTGTTAACTCCCAGACAGACAGACAGACAGACCACCGTAGGTTCCTGAGCAGTGCCTGCAGGTGACACTGTACCCTATGGAGCACATGTGGGAGGTGGGAAGGTCCCCTCATGATCACATTCTATCTTCTCTTTATCTGTTCTGCCTGTCTCACAGGAAGACCAACCCTTTTCAAGATGAGAGCACCTCATTTTGGTATCACTGAAAGAATGGGAGCCCAAATCCAGTGGTGTCTCCACCCATTCTGGCCCTTTTTGCCATAGATTACAATGAGACCCATGCCCACTGAATACCCATTCTATGTGAATAAGGTCAGTTGAGTGTATTGGATGGAGTTGTTGGAACAATCTCAGCTCACTTATTAACAATTCTAATATATTCATGTGCAGTTACATTGTTCCCACGATTTTCCTTTCGTCAGTAGTCCATAAAGAGGTCAGGCAATAATGAAAAGAAAATGTGGTCAAGGAAGGGAATTGTGAAAAGCATGTCCTTCACATCTAAGGCAGCCATGCAAGTATGAGCAGCCCCTGCGGCACTGTCACCATCTCAACAATGTTTGGAACTGGAGCAGTTAAAGTTGCAGAATTAGCAAAAAAATGTTGACAGTCCTTGATGAAGTAACACTGTTGGTTTGTTTACTGGTCACACTGGTGAATTATAAGGCAAGCGAGTTCTTTAATGATGCCTCTTTTTTCTAAATCTGTCACTACCCAGTCCTCATGAGTGCTACTGTTGGTGGGGAGCATTCCTTTACACTTGCATTCATTACATTAATGAACTTGGAAGAGGGCAATGGTATTGATGATTTTAATAGGTTGATAAGTTTTGCAGACCCTGAACTGTCCCACATTCTTTCAGGTTTTCTTTCTACCTCTGGCAACCCAGTTGCCTTCTGTCACAAAACTCCACAGAGTTTCATCTGGGAGTTTCCAGCTTTGACCATAAAGTAGGTAAAGTCCTAAAATGTTTGTTTGGACAGCACCCACAAGCCATTTGACCTTAGTTAATAATCTAAGACAAGTTTTATTAAGAAACAGAGTGTTAAAGAGGTGAAATATGAAGACTTTGTGGGGAACACTTGCCCAGACACATGTAATGCTGCAGGCATTCCTGGATAGCTGAGCAGCAAGCCAAGAAAGTCAGGAGTGGAGATCTGAGGCCAAACAGGCAGGAAAATGTGGCTACCTCAGCTCGTGGCATAGTTCCTGCTCACAGCAGAGTGAACCTGACAGAGGGCTGTCAAGATGACCTGAAACTAGAAACATCTGACATGAGGAGAGGCTGAGACAGCTGGAGTTGTTCTGCCTTAAAAAGAGGTTTGGTGTGGCATCCTATTTCTTCCTTGAACTGCCTGATGGAGGAAGATGCCATACTCTTCTCAGAAGTGCACAATTAAAGGATGAGATGTTATGGACAAAAGTTACATGAGCGGAAAATTAGATATAGGAGTTAGATACTAAACTCTTTCACCACGAAGAGCCTTGAACTCCAGGAGAGGGTCCCAAAGAGGTTGTGGGATTTCCATCCTTGGAGATACTTAAAACTCAGGTAGACATGGCCCAGCATAGCCAGCTCTAAGTTGATCCTGCTTTGAGGGGTGGTTGGAGCAGAGATCTCCAGAGATTGCTTATACTTTTTTTATTCTACAGTTTTAAGATACAGGCTAAGCCTCTCCACTTCTGATCTTCTGACATCTTCCCTCAGTTCCTCCCCATTAGTACAGCAGAGCAGAAAAGTTCTTCTCTGGCCTTTGGGAAATAGTCCTAGAGCAGCTGAGTGTGATGTAGTATGAAAGACACATAATGACTGTCAAGACAGAACCCAAGTTTCTCTAGTGAGGAGTTCAAACTGGGAACACCTTTTTGGCAGAATTTCTTGTAGCTGAATATTTGTGTCCTTTGGACTTTCTCCGTGGTGCATTTACAGAGGCAAAGCAGGGACTGTCTTGGGCTGCTTTAAGGAACGTGTTCTGGCAGTTTTGGGGTACTGCATGCAGCAGGTTAAGCAGTCCAAGTCTCCCAGAGGTAGAAGCAAAGCAGTCACTGTTGTGTTTAGTGTGCAGCGTCCATGTAGGGAAGTAGGAAATACATGGAGAAATTGAAATAACAGACAGAAAGGCACATTTACTAAATGCTGCAAGGAATAAGTACGTGGAGGTTAGGAAGTTATCTACAGCGTGACTGAATGGTGGCAAAGGGGTACCAGAGCACAAGAAATAAAGAACTGTTATTTTCCTTAAGGCAACATCCTGCTGTCCAGCTCCATGTCATGCAGTATTGCTTAGGGCAACCTTGTCTCAGAAAAGCTTTTGATGTCTTGCAAGAGAAAAGCTATTGAGGAAAGAGGGTTTGCTGGAGATAGGGCTGCTGCTGGGGCAGACTGCAGGGCACAGAAACCATATCTCTAGCCTATAGAGGATGTGCTCTTCAGGGCTGGATTCAGCTCACCCTGCCCACAAAGCAGAAGAGATGACACAAGCCAAGGGAAGGGAGGAGATTTGAAGGTCTGCACAAGTACATATTTCACTATGCAGCCATCCATCTGTGTCACCAAACACAGCATCTAGAAAAGGGTGTGAGGTAGAGCAGCAGAGGAACTGTTGTTGGGGTTGTGGAATTCTTTCCAGTGGGAGGCTCAGCACAAGGCAAGATCTTAGTCAGGTCCCATTCCCACTGGGGAAGGCATCTGTTTGTTTAGGATTCCAAGAATAGTACTGTGGATGTTTTTCTTGGGAAAACCAAACGCAGCCAACATGCATAATCCAATCCTAGGCTGTTGAATTAATTAATTTCCAAGAAATGCCTGAGGGAAGAAGCCACGTGGGTAATTTCCTTTGCAAAGGATGCTAAGTGCCAATCCAACTTCCACAACTGCCATCCTGACACAAAAGGTAGAGTGGGTCAGCAAAAGCCCAAATCAGGCTAATACAGGGGCATCTTCAGATCCAGGCTTCAGCTTTAATGAAAGAGAGAAGCAGCTTTGGACTCCAGCAGTATTGCTAAAACCAGCCTGTACTTTAATTTATAAGACATAAAAAGAAATATTAACTGGATAACAACTTATCACCACACAGAACAGCTTGATGCTGCCCACCAACCTATTTGAAATGTCTCTGTTGGAGGATGAAAAATATTACAGGAGCATAAAAATATTACATTTTTCAAACTTAGCACATGCAGATTTGCACCACAATTTCTAATTTTGCTATTGGGCTGAAAATCTACTGAGGGCTTTTTCTCCCCAGTAGAGACCAAAAACTCCATTCCTATGTCCAGGTGAGTGTGGTAGCTGTTGGCATCTCTGGAGCTCAAAGGATTAAGTGGGTGCGTGTTTAGTTGCATAGCCTAAATATCCTCTGGCACTGTTGAATGCCACTGGAAAATGCAGATGTTTGGAGCCCTGCTGTTCATAATTAGGACTTTTCAAGGGTAACATGTGATGCATTATTGACCAGTTTAGTTTATGGAGAGGTTACACTTTGCAAGCCCTAACAGAAGTGTGCTGTAAATGATTTGGTTTAAAATCCATTTTGCAGAGTGGTGCTGATGTGATTTGCATTTGCAACTGATTGTTAATTAGGCCATGCTTGACAGGCATTTCCTATTTATTTTGGCCTTGTTTGGTCAAGTGGGTGCATGTGTGTGTGAGCTGCTGTTTTTCTGTAGGATGGTTTGCAATCATTTCACAGTCTGCTACTGCCACAGGCTGCTGCTGGAGAAACAGTGCCCCCACCACCTGTCCTGCCTGCCCTTCACTTCTCCTGGTTCAACACCCAGGGTCTGATAATGACACTTCATGTGCCAGCTTTCATGACTTGCTGATGATTTTAGTGGAAGCAGAAGCTTGTAGGAGACAGAATGAGGAGTTGCTAGATGGACGTGGGAACAGAGATGGGGATGAATGGTCCACCAGGAGAACACTGTAGCACTACAAGTGTTACTGCCCCTGGGACAATGGTGGATGGTAATGGAAAGTGATCAGGGAATTTATATAGCCCAGAGGTGCCCCTTGAGTTCATTGTGGCCTGGGCATGAAAGAGAGTTGCTAAGTTGTTCCAGTAAGGATGGAGTGAATATGTAAATATATAATATAAAAATGCTGAAGAAGATGGAGAAATGTGAAAAAAATCCTGAGGAATTGCTTGAAAATGGTTCTTTTAGGTCCAGGTTAAAGACTGCTAACAAAGGAACTTCTTTGGCACCTTTTTTTTTCCTTCATTGAGAAGTATCTGTGAATCTCTCTAAGGTTTGTGTGAATCAAATGATGAAGTAATGAATGCTCAGGCATGTATTTTGGAAGCACGATGCTTTCCATGGATTCTTCCTCCTGCTGTTGGTCCTGATGTCTTCTGTGTCAATGCTGTGTCTGGGTGCTAACTCACCCTCTTCTTTTGTCACCTTTGTCTTCCTGCAGGCATACCTGCTGAAGTCATTTGAAATGAATGGCCTGCCCAAGGCAGTCCCTTTAAGTTTGCCTTACCAAGACTTCAGAAAAGATATGTGCACCTACTGGGAAAAGCCCAAGTTATCACAGCGGATAAAGAAAGTTGATTTCTCAAATATTGTCTTGACTGCTCCTTGCAAACCTCTGGAACCTTATCTGGAAATAAATGGAAAAGAGGAGGAGGAGGAAGAGGAAGAAGATGAGGAAGACTACGAGGAGGAGGAAGATGAGCAGGATGAGGGGGAGGAGGAGGAGGAGGGCAATGAGATTGACATGCACAGTGATTCCAGCAGCGACCTGAGTCAGAAGAGCACGGAGCGCAGCCAGGAGTGTGCACCGTCCACGCTCCTGGCTGATGACCAGAAAGGGTCCAAGGGTCGAGCATCCACTGCTGATGGGGACTTGGAGCTGGAGGAAGGCTCAAAAACATTAGTGTTGTTTTCACCAGGTGATCTGAAAAAGTCTCCAGTGGCAGCGGACTTACCTCCAGAAGTTGATCTGGGCACTCTTGCCGCACTGACACCTCAGAGCGAGCGGCCACAGCCCATGGGGAGCCAGCTGGATGTGTCTGAGCCAGGGACCCTGTCCTCAGTCCTTAAATCTGAACCAAAGCCTCTCGTGGCAGCGGCTACAGCTTCCCCCCCGTTTACCAAAGTTGAGCGCACATTTGTTCACATCGCTGAGAAGACCCACCTAAATGTGATGTCCTCCAGCGGGCAGCTGCTGCGGCACGAGGAACACTGCCCGCCGGGTCAGTTTGAGGAGGTCATCATCGAGGAGGAGCTGGAGGACAACCTGGTGCTGGTGGAGAATGGAAGCATCCATTCAGGGCTGGAAGGGGCAGAGACGGAGAGCTGCGCGCTTTCTGCCAATCACATCGAGACCACCTCAGAGACTGTGGGGGAGCAGCCGGCCCTTCCCAACGGTGTGCCAAAGCTTCCCGAGGACAAGCCGGAGCTCTCTGGCAAAGCAGCGCTCTCACTGGATTTGGAAGAGCCTGACAAGGTAGCTGCAAGCGAGCCTGGCCTCGAGAAGGTGGCATCAGCAACAGAACACCTGAAGCGAGCAGAGACCCTCCTCGAGACACCTCAGCAGGGCCCCAGGAGGCCGCTGGGCTCCAGGTATAGAAGTCGGATACCCATTTTGTTCTCTGAGGAGGACACCGGCTCAGACCTTTCAACTTCACTCTCAGCCAAAGAAAGGCTTTATAAGAGGGCAAAGCAACCCGACCTGGCTCGCCTAGTGATGGAGAAGAGACAGAGCCGCCTCCTCCGGCTGGCCTCAGGTGCCTCCTCCTCGGCCTCCTCCAGCGACGAGCGGCGGCGAGCCTCCGAAACCCTGTCAGCCACTGGTTCTGAGGAGGACACCCACGACTCTGATGACTCCATCCCACGGAAGGGAGAGAGGAAGGCTGCACTGCTGGGCAGAGAAGAGAGAGCCATAAGCACAAGGAGCAGAATTCCTCGTCCCATCGTGCCGGTGAAAACGCCGCTGGAGGTGGCGAGGTCGGAGAGCTCTGTGGCAGGCTCCCCGCAGGATGCAGCTGCTTCCTGCAGGTAAGACCAAAATGATGATAAATGCAAAGAGCTGGGCTTGTTGGGGAGACACAGCCAGGGCTTTGCTCACCTCCCATGACTTCATCCTTTACTCAGCTTGAATGCATAGTCCACCCTTGTTTCCTACAGTCAGTCCAGTTCCCAAGTGTGTGAAATACTCACCTCTCTGTCTTCTTTTTTGGAACCTCCCTTTGCTTGTCCTAGCTTTGAGACCTTTCCTTTTACAAGCCCTTTCACTTGGTCTGATAATAGCAGGTGCCCCCAGTGTTGAGCTCTCAGTTTTGCAGCACAGCCATGACTCTGCAGGGAGACCTGGCCATGACTATTGTGATTAGAACTGCAAGGGCAGTGAGGCTGCCAGCTGGGATTGTCTCAGTTGATTTATCTTCCATCACAGTTACCATCAGAGGCAAACACATTCCCAGTTTGTATCTCCTGCCTTGGAAGAGGTTGCTGCATCCATTCTGCGTGTTAAGAAGAGTCTCAGCTACCACGCCTGCATGTTCACTCAGAGGGTGCTGGAGGATCAGGACAAACACTTAGCAGTAAACTGCACTGAGTTACAGGATGGTGTTCAAACTAATGCCCCATCTGGTTCACAGTGTAGGTTCTGCCATCGTGGTGCTGGAGAATCCTTGTCATTGCCTGGCAACATTCATGCCAATCCTGCTAGGAGCCCGAGAGCCCCTTGCAAAACTCTCTTTAATTCTCCCTTTTCTCTTCCCCTGCAGGCTTCAGACACAGAAACCAGCTGGAAGCGTCCCGTGCGAGGGCCGAACAACACAGGTACAAAGTCGGCTTCCTTCATCACCAAGTTCCACTTCTCTTCCTCCACGGAGCAGCTTGCAGAGGTCCAGCGGTGCCTCCCGTCGGAGCCCTGTTCTTCCTTCCAGGAACCCCAGTACTTCCCCCAGAAGCCAGCTGCTGCCTCGGAGGGAAAGTCCTTCTCCCTGCCGACAGCATAAACCAGGGACTGCTCCTCAGCGAGTTCCTCCTTCCCCCCGACCTCAGCCCTCAGCTCAGGCCCCGGGGCCTACAGGAGATTCCCTGCCATCTCCTGGCGTGGCCAAAAAACGACAAAGAGGAAAAACCCAGACTCAAAGTCCAGCAACCAAAGGAAAGCAGGTGTCCCTGGAAAGTAAGGCAGCTGCCAGATAATGACCTTCTTCTGCGAGCCCAGCAGACTGGGTAACTTCTGCATATAGTATACACTTGAGATGCTGCAGCACAGCCTTCCATGCTGGACCCACGAAGTGTATAGCAGTAGCTGTACTTGAATGCTTCACTCACTCTCACCCCACACTGCAATCAGCTCCCATGGGCCTGGCAGCCTCTGAGCCATGGAGCCTTTTCAAGGGAGACACCCAGCCCGCAGCTCACGCTTGCTAACGCACAGCAGCAAACCGTGACCCAGGCAGCCTGCCCAGTGCCTGACCTGCCTCCCTCCCCAGGGATTCCCCTCTCTCTGTTAGCAATACCAGTCCTCAACACCGACTCCAGCTGTGGAAAGAGGAGCAGAGGTGTCGAGAGCAAGGCCTGCTAAAGAGGAAGGCTCCTGTCCTTCAGGCAGCTCCTTCCTTTCTCCTTGCTGGGAAAACACCAGCCTTGGTCGCCACCATCTCCCTGAGTCTTGGCTCACCTCCCACCACCTGTGTTAGTAAGGGATTACCACTAGCTTATTCAAGAGGGATGGATGCATTCTTGTGTGCTGAGATAAGAGAAGGGGCAAGGAGGGGAGGCTCTTTTCTCCTTTCCAGAGATGGCTCTACCACTGGGAATTAGGAGACAGGCAGGTCTTGCTGGATGCTCCTACCTGCTCCCACAGAGGAGGCTGTCTAGCATTGCTGCTCAGACACTGCTGCTGTTTCAGCAGATGCCTGTGTGGTGGGTACTTAGGTGGAAGTAGGGATGTGCTGGCAGCTTGCTGGGAAATCAAGAGCTGTTGCTAATTAATGTAGAAGGGAGCACACTGCAGCCGCTTCTTTCACAAACACCAAACTGTGGTCTGTGGACACCACATCTCCCAGCAAGGGTGGTTCCTCCCAGCCTGAGTGTGGCTGTGCCACAGACCTGTAGTCCACCAAACACAGCTCCATTGTGAAGATGTGAATGGTCACTGGATGCCTTTAGCCTGGGTGCCCCTTGCACCTGAATTCCTTGTGTTTCACTGTCACCGTCTTGGTGTTTTGTGGATTTTGGCACTGTGGTTGAAAGTTCCCCTGCACGGCAGGGTGGGAAATTATTATCCTGTAGTATACACAAAACCTGCTGCTTTGCAAGGAGAGGTTTGCTGGCATGCCATGGGCATTTCTGTCTGAGGACACGGTGGTTTGGGTGGCAGAGGTGATGTTTGTGTCTTTTCCTTGGTGCTCACCTCTGCCTCACATTGAGGACAAACAATGTGAACATAAAAGCAAGGGCTGTGCTCTTCAAGTAACATTATCTGAGCAGAGGCTTAGCACTCACCTAGAGCTAAATCAATCAACTCTTTAGCCCCCAGAATAATTAGGAAGGCTTAAAAGTGAAAGCAAGGAGGACTGATACCTGTCTGAGCTTGATGAGATCTTGAAGTATGCAAAATTTCCCCTACACCTCACAGGAGAAAGCACTCCAGACCCAAATACGTTGTGCTTCACAGCATTCCTAAAAGAGGCTTTGCATGAGGCAGAACAAAAATACAGCTCTGTACACCCATTCCTGCAGTTGCAACCATCTGCAAATATTTACTATTTGCAGACAACAAAGCTTGACAGAGGAATCTGAACAGTAATAACCTTGATTCATTTGAACACAAATGAATGCAAACAGTCACACTGATGGCCATTGAGTTCAAGGAATCTTGAAGCTGCTCATTTCTACAGGAGTCCTGGAAAGGAATATGAGAGCTGTGACAGAGTAGCTGGGAGAAAAGGGAACCCTTGCACACCTGAACAGGGAAATGTGTAGAAACAGGAGACAGGAATGACAGTCTCAGTGTTGCCAACACTAAGAATTTATTTCACCTATCTCAAAGTGTTTTCCTTTGATGGGGTTCACCCTGTTCAAGTGTTCGAGTGAGCAGCACAGCTTAGTCTGAAAACATGCCCTCATCTTTGCAGAGCAGCACTGGGAACTCAGAGGGAGCTCAGGCTGGGGTCTGATGGACTGAGCTGATGTTGCCATCAGAAGCAACATCCCTCCAAGTCCCAGCTGCTTTGTTGCACAGATCCATCACATTTACACTGCAGCAGCTGTTTGATAAAAGTGGCTGAAAATGCTGATCCAGCATGACACAAACCTCTCTGAATTGGCAGTTTGGTTTTCATCTGGTTAACTTCATCACTCTGGTTCACCATTTGGTCACACAACAGAAGGACACACAGAGACTGTGACCACTTCTTCTGGTGGCTCTGTAACTTCCTGTGAGTTTGAAGTGTGGGTCAGACTAGAACCAAGTATGCAATGCAGGTTTAGACACTAGAAAACAGAATAAACCCAAAGACAGATTCTTTGCAGAAATGTAAATCATAATAGGACTCCTATTAATTTATTGGAAGGCTATCAATTTTAGAGTGCTCAGATGGTCAGACTTGGTTGTGAAGCCTTTACCAGATGCTCCATGCAAGTCTTAGATGCACATACCAAAAATGACATTGAAAGAGCCTGGAAAGAGGACTACAGAACTATTAACAGGGTTAGCAAACCTGCCTCATCATGGGAAGCCAATAAAGCACAATCAGTGTATTTATTCAGGATGAATGTTTAAAGGAGAGTTTTCTGTGGCCCTGTGTCTGGAAGGAAGATCCAGGGCAGACACAAGGCTGGGGTGGACAGGGCCCTGAGCATCCTGGTCTAGTGGAAGGTGTCCCTGCCTGTGGTAGGGGGGCTGAAACTGGATGATCTTTAAGGTCCCTTCCAACCCAAACCATTCTGTGGTTCTGTGGCCTTCCTCTGGCACATGGAAGCAGGGAAGACAGAGCAGCCAAGAACAGCAGATGAAGAAATCGGGCAGGCTTTTAACTGAGAAGCAACCATCCAGTGAAATCTTTCACAGGGCCATGGGGACTTTTTCGTATTAAAAGGTTTCTGTGAAACCGAGCTGTCTTCTAAGAGGTCTTTCTACCATGACCCAACCCCAAGAAGCAAGCAGGATACTGGTGACACCAAGGTATCATCTCTCCCTGTGGTGCAGTAGATTTCTGGTCCCACTGGGACACATGCCAAAGCTGGTATATACTGGAGAGCCACCTGACAAGTCCCACAGGTTCCAGAAAGTAAGGGAAAGATGGCCAGCACAGAAAATAACAGCTGTTCACAGTGTTGTTGGACAGGGCTGAGCTGAGGGTGCAGCTGGGTCCATGGAGATCTGAGACCAGCATGAGCCATCTCTCCTCATGGCTGTGCTTGAAAGCTCCCTGCCCCTGCACAGCCCTGCTTCCCAGCTGTCCCTGGCATGGAGAGCAGAAGGAGAGTGCATCAATAGCATGGTGCTCCCTGGGTCATGTCCTTTGGGATGCAGGTGCTCCTGTCCTAGGGAGCAGCACACACAGAATTTCACATTCCTTCTGTGTGTCTCTTGAGGCATTTTTTGGCAGCTGGAGGATCAGCAGGGGTGCTCTCTGCTAGTGCTGCTGAGAAAACAATCCTTCAAAAGGGTCAGCAGCTCCTCTGGGTCCTCTCTTCTTCCACTGCCCTGCAGGAAAGTTGGAAGGGCACCTACCATAGTTGGAGCAAACAGAGGACAAGAGGGGATGAGGCCTGTGGTGTCAGGGAGAAGTGAGGTGGTTGAGGAATGCCAGAGGATCTAGTCTGGCATCACAAGGCATGGTGGGCTGTCACATCCCAGAAAGGTGGGAGAGGCAGGACCCTGCTGTTCTCTGCTGTGAGCCACGTGCAAGCTCTGTCAAGCCTTGAGGGCACATGGGACTGCTCAAGCACTGCTGGTGCTGTGTGGCTGTGTCCCTGCAGGTGATGGTGCCCCTCTGTGTTTTGAGGGAACTCCTGGGACAGGCCGCCACTGTTCCTGTGTCTGCATTCATCTGCATGGGTAGGGACAGACAGGTTTTGTTCATCTGTATTGGGACTACAAGAGTCTTTGGGACTGCCTGGTGTCGTGTTGAGTCCTCACTCTGCAGGGGCCTTGGCCACCAGCTGAGGAGATGGCACCCTGGCTGGTGAAAAGGAGCCAATGGCTGCTGTCTGCAGCTGCCTGCAGAGAAACACGGATGCAGAGGGGAATGTGCCAAGTGGGGAATCTGAAAGGCAGATTCCCTGAGCCAGTGTGGCAATGGGTTCTTTGAGCAGAGGGAGAAAAAGGACAGATGGCACCAGTCAGACTGATACTGTGGAGAGGCTCGAGCACGCAGGTGGATGGAGCTGCTTAACGGATTTGTCTGGTTGGCAGCACAGGCACTTCTGCTTGCCTTGGTGCAGAAGGTGTTTCAGTAGCAAATATCTCTGGGTCAGTTGTGCTTGGAATCAGTGAGAGGCAGGAGACTTTGCTTGCCCTTTCTAAGTAAAGAATATTATAATATATATATATATAATATTATTATAACAATATAAGTAGTGACCATTGTATATAGTGACTAAAGGTTAAAAAGGATCCTGCTACCTTCAGAGAAGTCTCATCTGTGACTTCAGGTGTGTGCAGGGCTGGCTGCTGTGTGCAGTGAATGTGGATGGGGGAACAGGGTACCTCTCAACCAAAGTGCACATCAGCTGTGAGGCTGCACCTGCCTGAGCAGGAACCAGGGCCAAAACACTCCAGCCTGGGTGGCTGACTGCTGCCCTGCTTGCCACCAGACCTGCAACAGCTGCTGGACTGACACACAGCTCTGTGGGGCATGGATCAGGATCTGGAGCATCGCTGTTTCAGGTCTGCCCCCAGCTAACACAAGCACTGAGAGCCTGGAGGTGAAACATTTTGATACAAAGCAGGTTGTGTTGGGGCAAGAAAATCTTTCACATATCTCCTTTCCAACACAGAGGTGTTTTCTCACTGTAGGTCCTATGTAAGAAGATGATCACTGATTGTCTGGGCAGCTCCAGGAGCAGCTCAGAGGTCCCTCAAGACACTTCTTTCTTCTCCATATGGTTTATTGACCCCATGGCATGATCCCACCACTATTCCACATGCACTGTGCCCACATAAGGCCTTGCCCCACACATCAGTCACCTGCACTTAAATTAATCCTCTGAACACAGTAAAAGTCCCATTGTGGGCTTAATGAGTTTAGTATCAAATGAGTTTCTTCTGGCTGAGCTGAAACATGCCCATGCTTCAGCAGTGCTGGGCTGGTTTGACAAAGCCCACAGGGACCACCTGAGAGTTTGCAAGCACCTTTGGTTCCATCTGTTCGCCAGCTACTCCTGCACCTCCACGTAAGGAAGAGAGCGTGGGTTGCTGTTCAGGCCCTTTTCCCATGTGACGTGTGCCTGCAGCTGGGCTTCAGGGTGGGAGCCCCTGGGCTCACTGTGTGCTGGCTCCTGGGGTCCTCTGCAGAACCCCCAGTGGGTGAGCTCTTCTGCTGGGACTATGTGGAGCCAGGTGACATTAATACTTCCATGGGCACTGGGGTTGGTAGCTTTGCAAGGCCAGGGAATAGCTCTGCCTGCAGGCTGAGGTGAGCTGTGGTCCTGAGTACAGCCAGAATCCCGTGAAATGACAGTGATTTATACACCACCACTCTCCTGTGACTTCATTCCTGACGTAGCTCCTCCAGCAAATCTTGTCTTCAGAGTCACTCTGTGTTCCCTCCAGGTCAGTCCCTCTCTGCCCAGGGGTTTGAAGCTCTCCTGGATTCTGCAGACCCTGAGGCAGACTTGGCCATCAACCTATGCAGCAGGCCCTGCCCATGCAGGCCAGTGCACTGGGCCACATGGAGCAGCATTATCCTTTTTATTTCTGGAGCTGCAAACGGCTGGAAGGCAGGTTTAAAGTAAACAGTGATACCCCCTTGCTGAAAGGAGCTACCAAAGCAAATCCAGAGCTGGGTTCCTGGTTGGGACCAAGAGAATAACTCCTCCTGCTCTTAGCTCCTGAGCCAGAGGGGCCTCAGGGGTGAGAGCTCTGCTTTGGCGAAGATGCTGCGGGACTGGTGTCAGCACAGTGCTGCTCAGTGGCTGCTCTGCCTCTGGCTTGGTCCATCCTGCCCTGCCTGGAGCGCAGGGAGCTCTGGCACAGGTTCCCTGGAGGAGGCTGGGCCTGATGTTTCCTCGGGAATGCAGCGCACAGGCTTGGGAGCATCCCTGTGGAGGGTGGGATGAGCCTTGCAGGATGTGGGGGTACCCCTGTGTGTGAAACCAGTGTCGGCAGGACTACTGTGCTACGGGACCTGCTGCTTCTTCTCCAGACAGGAATTGGAGCTGGAAACACAGATAATTTTATATATCTCCTTTTAACATGATAGCATGTGACTCTTCACTCGGACGTTGCGCACCGATGTTTTCCTTCGCCTCTGGCACACTCTAGAGGCAGGACTTCTGCTCCCTGGTACTGCCTGCCTGGAAATGTGACTGAATCCCAAGGCTAAATCTCTCTACATACCTTCTTTGCATTCTTTAGGAAAGCAGCTGGAGAATGTTTACACACTGCAAACAGAATGTAGGACTCCGACTGAGGAACCAAGGTCTGGTTCTACTGCATGGCAAATTTCTTGGCCATAAAATCTGGCATGCATCACAGAAGCCCTGTCTGTGTACAGACCCACCTGGCATTTGTCTTAATTTCAGATCACATCTTAAAAAAATTAAACGATTATGCCATTTATTCTTCATATCAGACACAGCTGTCATTAGATTTGTTATTAAAAGGGGATTCTGGATCATGCCAATAAAAGCCTGTCTACCTTTTCATTGGTGTCTTCTCCTGTTTATTGGTGTTGCAAGACATGTTCCTTCACCATGAACCTTATTTACAACTGCACTGCAGGCAGCCATCCACTCCCAAAACAGCATTCGTCAGAGAGAAAATCCTGCTTTGTTAACAACAACAACAAAATTTAAAAATGTGGTTTGCAAAACCTAGATATGACAGTTAAGTAACATTTGTAGAGACGCTGGACCTGCACATTAATATGTGGGAAGTGGAGCAAAAGCAAAACATGGCATGGTTTGACTTTTAATACTCTCTGACCATCTGATATTTAAGCTGAGGACAGTTTTTAGAACATTCTTTTTATCATGCTCGTTACCTCATGCCTGTGGTGTGCAGACCCCATCCAGGTATGTGTAGTAACAGTTTCTTACCCAGCTTTAGGAGGGGGTGGTGGAAGAGGGAACAGAAAAGAATAAACAAAAACCTGCTCCCTTGGAAAGATGTTCCTGTGATGACAGATTTTATTCTTTCTCCTATAGCCCAAAGAAAACACATTTGACTCTGGTGTAGAATCCAAAATCATAAAAATAAACACTGGGATGTAGAAGCTCCTAAAAGTCTGTGTCAGGAACAGGCAGATGAAAATTAGAGCTGAGCAGCATAAACTGGGAAATTGAGAAGCATTTAGGAACTGCATGGATTGGCTGCCAGCAGGAGGGGCTTCATCAGCACCCCTGGACGGTGAAATGAGAGGTTCTCTGGAAGGCAGGTTTGTCAGGAACAGCGTGCAGGGTTCAGCCTCTGTCTTGTCAAGTGAAAAGGTGAGTGGAGGAAGAAACTAAACCAGGCTGCTCATGGTTTAGGAAGAAACTAAACAGCCTCACAAATAGGAAAAGACAGGTTTGCAGAAGGACGCGGAATCTTCACTCAGAGCAGCTTTTGTTATATCTGGAAAAGCCAAAAAGACTGTTGGGCTCAGAGATGTTTGTTCTGCAGTCACCTTGAGGTATTTCAAGACAATAAAAGCTCCAGTGCAGACAAGGCAAGCCACAGGAGAAACTCAGCACTGCAAGGAAATGCTTGTTATTCCCAACCTTGCATTCATCTACCCTTCTAATGGCAGAGGGAGGCTGCTATGGACTCACAGTGAGGCTCTGGAGTCTGCTGGACCCAAGCACATCTAGTCCCAAGGACCCTTTCTCATGCCAGTGAGAAAACGTCCTTCAAGCCTGTAGCTTCAAGGAAGCTGCCAAAATATGTCAGGTTGCAGAGAGCACCTGGAGATCATGAGACACTTAAGACCATCCACACAGGTTTCATCATGTGCAAAAAATGTCAAAAGAAAATAATACAATGGAGTCCAGCTGTTTAAATTCACTAATTCATGTTTGAAACAGTGAGGTAAAGCCTCAGGTTTAAAATAACAGGCTAAACAAGCCCAAAACCTTGTGGTATAATGTCCATAGGTTCATAGGATATTGATAGAGGGCTGGAAGAGATCTCTATTATTACATTGGAATTTTAACCCCAAAGCACAAATGTAAATTGAAAGTTGTCAATAAGCAACCAGTTTGGCACAGTGCATCTCATAGGAGTAGTCACAAAAACTGCATCCTCAAAAAGAAATAGGTTAGAGGAAAGAAGACCATCTGGAAAGTAATACCAGATACCCTACTCACTTTCCCATGTTTCTTGTTAATGTTGAAGATGAAATATTGAGTGAGTTTCTTATTGATTCAGGGGAAGCTTGAGTCAGTTCCCCTACTGCTGAAACTGCAAAATGGAAAAAGATCCCCATTCAAACACAGGGCAGAAAAATCAAAACTCAAGACTTGGTCACCCAAGATAGGAGCTAGGAGATGCTTAGAATAAATGAGAAAGATGGTGGAACAAGGTAATTAGTGGAGGAAGGTGATTAGTGAAGGAAGGCAGAGAAATGGGAACACTGAAGGGGTGGTGCTGTGTAGTGAAAGCAGCTTCCCTGGACTCTCTGCAGCTTTTCTTTACTCCTTCTGGGGTGGAACCCATTTGGAACGGTCTGAGAGGGGCAGGAGATGCAGGATGGAGATGTGGAGCTGTTGGGACCTGACAAGCACAAGGCAGAGAAACACTGTCAGGGTGAGCACTGGACCTCACTTCACCCACTCAGTAATTCCCTGCAAATCACTCTCACCATCTCCTTGTCTGTACCTTCTGTGCAAGTGTGTGACTGTGTCTATTTTCACTCCCACACCTTTGCACAGGCTTTCCAAAAACACTGATCCAGCCAGTGCTAAAGCCTGCTCCAACCTCCCCGTGCAGTATTCCATGAGTTTTTGATGTAAAGCCCTGGCCCTTCAGGGAATCGGGGCCCCAAGGGCACTAATGGCTGTTACTGCCCTGCACTTGCCACCAAGCACCTTCTGCATATGGCCAAGGACCCCATTTCTGCTCAGGCCAGTGTCTCCCATCCATCTGAGCTGTGTTAGATGTGTTCCTGCCTCCTGCCCTGGTTGCTGCATGGATTTTAGACCTGCTTTGCAGCTTTGTCTTCAGCCCTTCTCCTGCTCCAGGCTCTCTGGAGGGACTCTGGTCCTGGTTCTTCCTCTCGCTGTGTCTGGGGCTGTTGATGGGCTCTGTCCCACCCTGGCTCTTGCTGACACTCTGGGTCTGTGCCCAGCTGAGGAGGACGTGGCCAGTGCTGGAGTCTTCCCAGCTCCTGGATCATCATTCCCTTCCCATGCTGCTCCCTGAACCAGTGGGTTTGTTTTGAGTTTCCTGGCAATGTTTTACTTCACACAGGATTATCCTGTCTAACTGAGAGTGATTTAATCAGATGGAATCTCACCCCTGAAAACATTTGATCCCGTCTGAACTTCCTATTCCTGCTGTGTCTTTCTTTTCCTGACTGAAGGAGGAGTTTGGATTTGCCATTTCCTCAGTAAAGTGCAGCCAAATAATTTGGGCTGAATCTCTGCCCTGCTACAGTTTTCCAACAGCACTGGTTAGAGGAAAATGACATGAAATTAGTTCCATGAGATAGGGAAAGGGGTAAGAAGGGGCATGAGACAGGCCTGGGGGATCTGTCTGGGAAGCAGGGAGGATACAAGTGCTGGCTGTGCATCCATGATCACACACAGCAAAATACACAGAAGTGTCCTTGCACACTAAGGTAGAATCAATGTTGTATTTTTGGCAGGTAAGAAAAGAAGCCAGAACCAGTCTACTTACAAGCCACTTGTCATTTTTGCAGTCGAGTAAAACAGCTGCACACACGACAACTGCAAGCAATGGAAAGAGGAGTCTCATTAACATGGCACCAAGTCAGAATGCCATAAACTCCTTCTGTGACCAAACAAAGACCTTCAGGAGCCCCAGCACCTCTTTGTTTGCTGCACCTTCTCTTTCTCCAGCTGAGCTACAAAATCTGGTGTGTGCACATCCTGCCAAGAGCGTATGGACATGCTGCTGCAGCCCAGTGCACCTTAGAGTGACACTGCAGGAACCCTCAGCTGACACTGCCAGCTCTGTGGGATCTCCCTGTCTAAACTGCCTTTACAAATTACTGAAAATCGGAGCCTCCCTGGGTGTGCCACACCTCCCTCCTGCAGGCATCAGAGCCTGATCTGAGCCGCAGTGAGAAGGGGACACTTCTGCCCTCTGAGAGCAAGTCTAGCTCAGTGGCTCTGAAGGACACAGATTTTCATGGCAGTGAGGCATAACTTGGAGAGAAGGGAGGCTCTCAGGATCTTCAGCTTTCCCACAGGAGAAAATTATCATTTCAGCACCAGCCTGCAAGAACTGATCAGACCTCCAGCTACTCTGCAGCAGCTGAGATGCTTATGGGGTGGTTCCAATTGCTAAAGGAGCAAATCAGCTCCTTCACTCCTTGTACCATCCAGGCTATTACAGCTCCAAAGAAGGTGTTAGGAAATTTCTGCTGGAAACAGAAAAGCTAGCACCTTAGTGACCAAGTAATTTAATATTCCAACCCTCTCAATAAGTAGCTGGCATGCTGAAAAGGAGCAGAAAGAAAGACTGTAAAAGAAAGTGTTACATGTGTGAAGTAAAAAGTAAACCCTTCCAGCATTATGTGTGACAGCAGCAGAGTCTGACTGCTCTCACTGAGCATATCCAGGCTGTTTAAGTCAGGTCTAATTAACCAAGTTGTTTATTCAGCCAAGTCAGTCACAGCCTTTGCACATGTGTTGGTCATTAACTAAAGTTGGTGACTGGTTAAAGGAGCACATTTGGGTTAAAGAAATGGAGCAATGTACATTTTAAGCAATGCAGTACCAGCAGCAGAGCCCTGGGACCTGCAGAACAGTGATCCTTAATCTCATTTCTGATGAGGAGGCTGGATCTGTTTGCAGTTTAAATATTCAGCAGCACATCAATTAGAGTTTCTCTTCCTTGCTACTAGAAGACTGGTGATGAAAAAAAACCAAACTTTAGTCCTTTAGTTCAACTTCAGCTTAAACTGTAACCCTGAGGCACAGCATTGTCAGGTGTCCCTACTTCACTCCTGTGTGCTTCCTTCATGCCTGTCCCGGGATGAGCACTGAAATGGCTCATTCTGAGCATTGGGGCAGCACATTAGTCAAACATGGGTGGCCTGGAATGCTGCTGGAAAGGGAAAAGGTCTCCTAAGGTCACAGTTGGTGGCTTTATTCTGCTCTGTGCCCTTGCAGCACTTAACGTCAGGGCGACGCTCTGTCTGGGCCAGCAGCCACAGCAGGAGCCCTGTGAAAAGCTTTTTTGGATCTCCTCATCCCTGCCTGCTGTTCCACAGCCCCTTCTCCCCAGCCCTTGGCTGCAGGGCAAGGCAGTGCAGACAGGCACCACTTCCAACATTCCCTGAGCTCAGACCCTCGCTGTGCCTGCATCCCCACACCAAACCCTGCTTGCCTGGTGAATGGCCAAAACTGGAGCTGCTTTAACACAGAGCATATCCGGGGCAGCAGCTTGGAGGTGATGCATCAGCCCCTACCAACACTCAAGACTGCAGGGCTGGTGGAGGAGGGAGGGCACAGATGGCGAGGAGAGAGGTACAGAGGGTGAAAATGCAGTGGGAGGGAACTTAGAGCAAGCTCTCAGAAGCTCCACTGCTCTACTTCTTCAGCTGTAGCCTCTGGAGGGTGCTGCCCCTGCTTGCTGTGGGATGCTCTTCCCCCTGTGCTTAGGGTGAGTTATCCCAGCACATCTGGGATGTGTTATCCTCATAGGCCCAGTCTCCCTGGAGCACTTGCTGCAAGGGAAGCAGGCTCATGTCCTGTCCCTGGGTGTGAGGAGGGTGTGAAGGGACTTGCAGGGCCCCCAGGCAGAGTCAGCCCCTTCTCCCACTGCTTTATATTTAACTGCTCCAGTCTCATCACCAGCCTGTGCAGGAGAGGCAGCAGCACCTGTGGCTGCACATTCACTGCTTTGGCTGTCACCTTGTCCCCAGAGCACACAGCACAGGGCTGGACCCTGCAGAGGATGTCATGGCCCCAGCATGGCAGATGCAGCCTCTCTGTGTGCCACCACTGCAGCTTTCATCAATTCCTTGCCAGTGTCCTGGAAAAACACCTTTTCAGGTGAAGCAAAGGGCTTTGTGGGGAAACATGTTTGCTTTTCCCATTCTTTGCAAAGCACAGGTGAGCAAGTAGCCTTCACCCACCTTTTCACCCCAACGGACACCTCCCTGTTTGCATCCATCCTGAGACACATCTCCCTTCCAGGCACCCTCTCAGCCTCTCTACACTCCCTGCTCCCAGGACACCAAAACACACTTGGCTGGTGCCCAGCAGCCAGGCTGGGTGTCCTGGGATGCCCTGACACAGTGGGACATCCTGGCTCTTCCAGAGCCTCTGTCATGGCCCAGCAGGTCTGGCTGGTGAGCAGCTCACACCAGGCGGAGTTTGCTGCAGCACCTGGGACATTTCACACTGGAAATGAGAGTGCTCTCTCAGTGCTCTCCAGACAGCCTCCTTTCCTAATGTCCCTCTCCAAAAGCTCAGCAGGAGGAAAGGTCTCCAAAAAGAGCAGGTGCCTTGCACCGGGTCCGTTTGAAAGAGATGTGTTGAGTGCACACAGGATAATTCCCCAAGTGGAGAGTTCACTGTGACTTTTGACACCTTTCAGCAAGGTCTCAAAGTCCAAAGAGGTGGCTGTATGAAAAGCCATGGGAAGCTGAGCTCCAAGAACAGAGGCCACTTTTCAAGCTCATGTTGAGGCTCCTCGGTACATAGCTGCTCTGAATGAGCAAACTCCACAGGAAAGATGAAATTTGAGGATCTCTTGCTGGAAATTGGGGGCTTTGGCAGATTCCAGATTTTGATTTTGGCTATCCTATGCCTCCCAAGAATCAACCTTCCCATGCATTTCCTGCTGCACAATTTCCTTGCTGCTACCCCCTCTCACCACTGTGCAATTCCACACCAAGAGGCATTTGTGAATCTCACCACGGAGGAAGTTCTGCTCATCAGCATCCCTCGGAAGCCTGATGGCACTTTCAGCTCCTGTGAGATGTTCTCACAGCCTCAGTTTCACCTGCTGCTCAACTCCTCTCTGCAACCAGAAAACAAATCCATCATCCAGCACTGCCAGCACGGATGGGTCTATGACCACTCACAATTCACCTCCACCATCTCCACCCAGGTAATTCCTGGCCTGTGATCCAGCCAAAATTGAAACTAGCTCTGTGCTTTGAGAAGCAGATAGAGAGGTGTTTGCTGAGTGCACAGAATAAAAGAGGAATCTGTGCATTGTAACCAGTGGACATGACCTGTTTGGAGATGTCCTGGGAGGGGGAAGCTCTCTGAGGTTTAGTGTTAGGAGCTAACATTTATAAATATTATTTTTGTGAGCATCCTATCTTGCTTAGATTGATGCCAACATTTCTCATTATAATAACTTTAATTTCTCCAAATGATTGAGAGATTTGGGAGGGGGTGAGGAGGCAGGGGAAAGACACAGATACAGGATTTTCTCTGTGTGGGCCATCTGGCATTTGCACAGATTGCATCCTGCCAGGGTTTCATATGAGCCCTTGATTGCCTTTCTTGGTTTTCCAAACACTTCAGAACTTCTATTCCCTTGGCCACCCCTTCTCACTGATCTTCACCTTCCTCCTCTTCTCCCCAGGGTTGTGCTGCCTCTCTTCTCTTACCACCAATAGCTCTTTCTGCCAAATCAAATGTTCTCTCTGAGGGTCTTCCACTGAGATGGAGCTTGTGAGCAGCCCTAACCCTGAGCCTGAAAAAGGTCCCTGCCCATCAAATATTAACCACCTGCCTTCTGAAACACTTCTCCAGGGCTAGCAGTGACACTTCTAGGTGTTAATGCTTTACTTTCCTTGGAAAATCATACAAATCACACAAGGCCTCAGGGAAGGGAAAATCTGGTCAGGCAAAAGGGGCACAGTTAGGTTAGAAAGATAGTGCTGATTGTCTCAGTGAGAGCAGGGACGAGTCTTAACCTGGAGCTGGTGCTTCCTCCCCACCCCCCAACCACTCCTGCTTTCATCAGGCCCAGAAATGAGGGTTTTGTGTGTACTGGGTCTGTACCTCATTTCTGCCCTGGTTCAGGGAGAAAGATATAAAGCAGTCCTGAGGGAAAGGGCAGAAGGAGGCACTCTGCAGAAGGGAGCCTCATGATGCTGCTCCCATGGCCCAGTGGCCTCAGGCCCTGTTCAAAGGACCAGGGCTTCCTCTGGAACCTGGCTGGCCTTGTCAGAGAGGCTGTGAGTCTGGGTTGATGATTAAATTAAATTTTGTCACATTTGCACTCAGAGAAAATTAACTCTGCAGCTTGGCCGCCGCATTCTGTAGCGATTTGTGATATTTGCACTTCCAAGAAAGTGAAATCGTGTTCATCAACTTAACTAGGATGAATGTCCAAACCAACTTCTCAGTAAGAAATCAACAGGTCAGCATTAAGAACAAGTGTTTGACCTCACTTCCCCTCTGCCCTCCTTCGTCATTGCACGGATGGTTTCCAAGGAAACTGGTCAGGGCAACAAAAACTGTTTATCAACACCACATTCCCCAATGCACGCTTTGGGGTGTGAAAACTCTCTGCAGTGGGACACCCTGCAAATGCCCAGCTCACCAGGGCAGTCTCAGGGGGACAACAGAGGGAGCTGGGGGAGATTTGCAGCTGGGCAGCTCTTGCAGAGGTCAGGAGAAGAAAATGGGGAACTCTCCATGTGTGGTACCAGGGAAGATTTCTGATGCCCAATCATGTCCTGGGGGGCATCAGCCACAGCATCACCAGCCAGTCAAAAGAGGGGATTGTTCTGCTCTGCTCCGCACTGGGGCAGCCTCACCTCAAGTCCTGGGGGCAATTTTGGGCACCACAATTTAAATTCAGCTAATGGAGAGCATTTGAAGGTGGGCCATGGAGATGATGAAGGGTCTGGAGAAGAAGCCATATGAGGAGGGGCTGAGGTCACTTGGTCTGTCCAGCCAGGAGGAGACTGAGGGGAGACCTCACTGGGGTCTTCAACACCCACACGAGGGGAAGCAGAGGGGCAGGATTTGGTCTCTTGGCTCCCGTGACCAGTGACAGGACCTGAGGAAAAGGCATGAAGCTGAGTCAGGGGAAGTTTAGGCTGGACATCAGAGAAAAGTTTTTCACCTAGAGGGTGGTTGGGCACTGGAACAGCTCCTCAGGGCAGTGGTCACAGCACCAAGCCTGACAGAGTTCAGCAAGTGTTTGGACAATGCTCTCAGGGACATGGGGTAACTCCTGGGGTGTCCTGTGCAGGGCCAGGAGTTGGACTTGATGACCCTGATGGGCCCCTTCCAACTCAGCATCTTCCACAATTCTGTGATTCTGTGAAACATTGACAGAGAGGCTGTCACAGCAGGGATGGATAACTGGGACTTGTGTAAGATGCAGTTTCCCATTTTCCAGGACTCTGGCACTGTCAGGTGCAGTTTAGTGCAGGGTTCCACCCCTCCTTCAGACTCACCATATACAAAACTGCAAGGCACAATGTCTGACCACTGGAGTGAAGGGGTGTGGGAAGGCAGCAGAGCCTGGGCTGGGCACTGAGAGTCATTTTGGCCTTGTTGTTTCAGTGGGACCTCGTGTGTGAGCAGCGTGGGCTGAACCAGGCAACTGCAACCTTCTTCTTCATCGGCGTTACCTTGGGGGCCATGGTGTTCGGGTACCTTTCCGACAGGTTTGACCCCTCCCAGGCTGCTCCTCAGCTTCCCAGAAAGGACCCCACAAACGTGTCACCTTCAGCAGGAAATCAGAGGGGTGGGAATTGCCTTTTCTAAGCCATTGCAAAGGGAGAGTGCAGCCCCTCACTTGAAAATCAGATTCAGGTCATGCTGGGAAGCAATGCAGGGAATAAGTTCTTCCTGGATCAGTGAGCCAGGAAATGGTTTCTGGATCAGAGAAGCAGCTCTGGCCTTGGCTGGGAGTCAGATGCACTGCTGACTGTGGTCAGAATTGCTGCAGGAGCAATAAAAAACAAAACAACAAAAAAATCCAATCTGCAAGGCCAGTTTCAGAAAAAAAACTGGAGAATGTTTAGAGAAAAAAGCTGATTGGTACAAAACTGAACAAAAAGGCTAAAAGAGTTAACTCCTTGCAAATGATACAAAAAGTTGGCTAATGACACCCAAGCAAGGGTTTGCTCTGCGCTCAGAGCAAATGCTTGCCATAGCTCAAATGAGTCTCCAACAAGCAAAATCTGACTCTGTCATTCCTGGAAAATCAGGGTAAAGGAGGTTCTTTACAAGCAGGGAGGTATTTATTCCTCAAGGAAGAGCTGAAGCAAAGAAGAAAACAGGACCAAATCTGCTCTCTCTGCTTGAATGTTGGATGGGACAACATAAACCTGGAAAAAAGAAATCAAAGTAATAACCTAGAAAGGGCATCAGTTAAGAAACTAAATATTTTTGCAAACAGCAGAACCAGGAAACCCACCAGAGTATAGAGAGTCCAGGCATGCAATTGGGATTCCCTGGACTCTCTTCATTCATGGGAAACTGCTTCCTGGTTCCCTTCCTCTGGGAGGAATTAGAGTACAGCAAGCTGCAAAATCACTGCAGAGGGGAGCCTGAAGTGTGAAGGACTCAGAGACTTTAGTGTTGAAGATGTGAATTTTTACATTCAAATCTTTACCCATGGGTATATGGGTGTACAAGGACCCAAGACACCTGGCTGATTTTCAAACTGTGCTCTTTGCCTTTGTATCTACAATAGTTTTACAGCACAGCTGGAGGGGGAGAAATTCAGAATCAAGAAAAGGAGCAGGACAAAAAATGGCAGAAAACAAGGTCTCACAAGGTAGCACAAAATGAAAAGTAATTTGTTTCACAAATGGATTGTGAGGGGGAAGAGCCAGCAGTGGATCAAGGCATAAAAGGAGCGTCTGGAAATAAAAAGACTGTAGTGTGAGACATAAGTGAGTCTGTGCTCACAGTGGGAGAATGTGTAGAGGCAGGTGCTGGAGCTGGAGCTTTGAAATAAGCTGACAGAAGAAAACAAAAAGAAATACACCAGAGGAATGCCAGTTAAATGCCAGGAGCAGGGAGATGTTTTCCCGGAGCCCTACAGCATCTTTGGGATAAAAAAGCTTTAAACTGGCCTCCAAATAAGATCTCAGGCGTGCCAGGCAGCCTGACCTCTGTCTGCACCAGGCAAATTGGCAGAAACTCCCCTGAAAGGTGGAGCCAGAGCCCCAGGGAGAGGTAGGACACACCAGTGAAGGATCAGGTTTTTTCAAAATATCCGAGACTTACAAGTGCATTGGGTTTCTTTGCATGCATCAATCTGCATGTCAGCAGAGGAGACACCATCTCAGTCTCTTTATCAAACACTCCTAAAGAAACTAAGCTGCCCTAGGGTAAGAAGGAAGGTCTCAGCATGACTAAATAATCAATGAAAAGCCAGTTAAGGAGAGAGGAGATGCAAGTGCTCCATTATGACAAGGGAGGAGGATGTTGTATTTTTGTGGTTTTCAGTACATTTATAAATAATCTGGGAAGGGAGCAGGTGGGGAGGTAATGCTCAGCCTGGCAGAGATGAGGTCCGAGTGTGGAGACTTTGCAGAAGGAGATAAAGAATTCTGTGACTGGATGAGAGAATCAGAAGACAAAATTTCAGGGCAGATTAATCTAAAATAGAGAAACAACTTAAACTTCTCATGTGAAATGGAGGCTCGGAGCTGACCACAGCTACTCAGTAGGAAGATTTTGGCATTATGACAGATAATGTGCTCTAGGCAAATACCTACACAGCAATGAGTAGTGGCTGGGGAAGCAAGAGGAAAATTAAGAATCATTAGATTAAACCTCAGATGTCTCCCCCCACATCTCCCCTATCATCTCTTTAGAGTCAACCTCCCATTAGCAACCTTCCTTTTCTCTGACAGAGATGAGATCCCACCTCTCTGTGCTAACAATGAGGCAGAGATTTCATCTCTGGTGTTCCAGGGGGAAAATCATCTCTCTGGTCCTGGCATTTTGCTGCTGTTCAGGTTCAGTTTTTTCCTAAACCATTACAGATATTTGGATTTGAGGACTACTCTACTGACAAATTTTACCCAGGTAAATCCTCCAAAAACCTTCATTTTGAACAAATGTATGCAAAAATACATATACATTGTTTCTGTTATTGTCTGCTCCTCTCCAAACACTCATTTTGTACATTGTCCTTGTTCAGAATTGGTTCAATGATGCTGTGGCAGACTTCCAGACCTGGGTTGTTTTTCATGAAAATGGCTTTTTTATTAATTTTTATGCTTGTGCAGTCTGCTCCTTTTATTGATTTTCTACAGTCTTTCAGAGGTTGTGCTTTCCTTCCACTCTCTTTGAAGACAATTTTAATGGCATTATTTCTAGCAGCCTCCCTCCATCCTGCAGTTCAATCCTGCCAGCTCAGTCCTGGTTTTCCTAGCAGGTAGTGTGCATTTGCTGAGACAGTCTGATAATGGGTCCTTAAATAGCTGCCTTGAGTAATACAGGAAATATTATGCTTTTATATCCTCCTTACTGTATTTTCAAGGAAAATCTTCATTTTAAAAATGTATCCTCTTTCTTGGGCAGTTACCCATTGGGAACTGGATCCAGCTCTGGTGATTTCTGGGTGCTTCCTCTTCTGACCCAGGGGCATCACAATGTCTTTGGCAAACTGTCTCTGCTTAAATTTCAAAGCAGATCCAGCAACCTCCCTGTACCCAAGTCACAAACTGGGGGGTTTTGCCAGTAGATTCATTAATCAGCTGCTGCATTAAGTAATTTTCTACTATCTTTGGGAATGTCACTGTGGCATTATGTCCTGGCATGGCACTTTTTCCTCTGGAGCAAATGTTCCCACCACCATCCTTCTCAGGGATCCACTGGGAGAGCCCTAATGCCGGGATCAGAGCAGGATTTCAGTCCTTGTGGACTGAACATCACCTGCTGCAGGGCTTCATCCACTACTGCAGCTTGAGCCTAAGCTTTCCTAACATGCAGTGCTGATGTTCATCAGGAGACCGACACCTTCTGCTCCATTTTGATCTTTAGATTTTCATAGGTTGTGTAGAAATACGTGCAGATATATTTCCCTATCTGTGAGAGCGTGTGCGTTTGTACTCATGCATTTGAGTGCATTTGATGTTTTCTATTTCTCCTCACTCACCACACAGGGCTCTGGACAGCTGGGGTTCAGAAACCCCAGGGGAACAACATCCAGGCAGATTCCTCAGAAACCCCTTAGGATATCAGGGCTATGTGGGCTGACAACTGGATTCCTTTGTTTTCCTTCCAAGGAGCGGGATGAAAGTGCCATGGCTCTGTCTCCTCCTTGAGAGTGGTGGCTGTGGCCAGTCCTGAGGAAGCCTTGGGAGAAGGACATTGACACTGGAGGGAGCAGGGTGTGACAGCAGCAGGGGATTTCAGGCTGTATCACTGTTTTTGGTGGTGATTCTGGCCAGGAGAGCCTGATTTGTTCTTCTGAGCAGTGCTGCTCTTTCCACTGGAGAGCCCCAACTTTTATGGGGCGGGCTCTGCATGGAATTGCACCAGTGCAACATCAGCTTGATCCAGAGCCATTTCCTCCTCTCCAAGATGTTGCATCCTTTATTTTTCCTCTAAAACCTCTGGCCTGTCCATTTCAAACCCTGCTCCCGTGACAGGTTCCCAGCCACTGTAACCCAGCCTGTGCTCGTGGCAGGTTCGGACGGAAGACAATGCTCCAGCTGTCCCTGGTGTGCTCCCTGTTTTTTGGGATGCTGAGCGCCGCCTCCATGTCCTACACAATGCTGGCCATCACAAGGACCCTCACTGGGGTGGCCCTGAGTGGCCTCTCCCTGATTGTCCTGCCTCTGGGTGAGTGTGGGGGGTTGTGGCTGTCAGGGGGGCTCCTGGCAGGCAGTGGGTGGGAAGGGATTGTCCACCAGGCAGGGCAGAAAAGGGGTCTGGGAATCTCGGGGTGTGCAATTTCCCTCTCGCAAGGATCCCAGAATTACAATTTGCTGTTAGTCTAATTAATATTTTACAGTCTACTCAAAAGGCAACAACCACTTGTTAGTCCTTCTGTTGCAACAAACCACCCAATTCCTGTCAAGTATCATCAGTCACACAATAAAAGCCATATTCCAGAGTCTCTGCCTCTTTCCTCTGGCACAGGGCTCTCACCTGTCAAACACACACTTTTAGGACAATTTAGCAGCATTGCCCTGTCCTCAGCACAGGAGGATGGCGTGTCATTTGCAGGGTGTTCCTACTTCCCCAAGTTGCCAATCTGTATTTTACAATGAGAAGAACGACCAAAAAAAAGTTTTAAAAATCACACAGAGCTGGGCAAAACTGAAGCTGAAGATTTAGGTAATTATAAAATAAAAACAAGCTCCAGATTTCAGGATATCCAGTAAACCACTGGATGATTTTGTAGATAGAGTTGGGACATACTGGGCAAAAAGTGTTGTACCCAAGAACGAATTGCAGGTGCAGCAGAAATTTCTGGGATTTTTGCAGACCTAGCCAAAATCAAGCTAAAATTGCACCAGTACTGGAAAAGCCCACACAAGACCTGACAAATCCCAAGGCCTGATGTGTTTGTTTATTCTTATAAAGGTTGATTCCTGCAAGTAGAGCTTGGGAGGGACATTTCTGATTGTTAGAGGTTGCAGCAAGATGTCCAAACCTGGAGGAAAATTGGCTTTTAGCTCATACACACAAAATAGGAGACCCCCGTCTGGCTTTACATGTGTGCTCCTGTCTGCTCTGGGTGGATTCCATGTGAACAGCAATCCTCCTCAATATATTTCTTTAATCTGAAACAATGAATGGACAGAGAAATGGCAAATTGTGTGGGTAAAATGCTTGGGGGGGGGGGGAAATCTGTTTGATGAAGACCAACTGATTGCTACTGAAGGGGTTAAAAAAACCCTCTACCACCAAGTGTGGTTTTACCACTGTTTCTTAACAAATGTCCAGTATTTCTTTCCTTAAAGTTTTATTTTAGCTCCTTACAGCTCTGCAAGAGCTTGAAAACTGTGGCCAAGTACTTTAAATGCCCCAAATAGCAGCCAAAGGGTGGAACTTTGTGAAGGAGAAGACCAGGGACGTTTCCTTGCTAAAAAGCCCTGCAGGCCCTCCTTTCCTGGAGAAATCCTGTGTGAATGCTGCCTCCTTTTTCCAGGGATGGAGTGGGTGGACGTCCAGCACCGAACCTTCACCGGGATCCTGAGCAGCATCTTCTGGAGTGTTGGGAACATGCTGCTGGCCCTGGCTGCCTACCTGGTACGGGAATGGCACTGGCTGCTGGTGGCTGTGACAGGACCTTGCCTCCTGAGCATCGTCTGCCTGTGGTGAGTGCAGCCCCCAGGGGGGGATTTGCCTCCCCTGCTGATCCTGGGATTCGCTCAGCAAGCTCGGGATGAGCAGGACTCATCCGTGTCCTGTGCCCGGATTGCCCAAGCATGGCAGCTCTGGAAAACTGCAGGGGCCTTGGGTTTGTCTCTTCAGCAAGGCCAGAGCCAAGGTTGCATCACAGTTTTGAGGACAAGGAGCAGGCAGGACAGGGGCTGAGGCATTTGGATGACAGGTGGCAGCACAAGGAAGCAGGATTTGGTGCTGGCAGCTCTGTCAGACGTGGCTCAGAACAAAGAAAAGGGATTACAATAAAGGAAGGCACAGCCAGATCCGAGCTTTAATCCTTAGTAAACTCAAGATAAATAATTTATCCATTGTCTATCCCCACCTCACTGGGAAAGATACTTTTCATCCCAAATTTTCCATGAAAGCTAATGACACCTTCAGGCTATGTCAGGTTCATTTATCTCTTCCCATGGCTTTTCTCAGCTGTGTGACCATCCTGATGGGCCAAATTCACCTGCTTTATATGGCAATTTCCCCCCTGTAGCCTTATTTAAGAAATACCTGACATCTCCTAAGCCTTAAAATGGGGGATGGTTCATTTAATCAAAGAAACTTCAATTTTTCCTTCCTTTTTTTTTTCCATGTAGTAATACAAACTAGAATACAGAGTTGATTCACTGACAGTGTAAAGAGCAACTTCTGGTATTTCACTGATCAAGTCCAACACAACTAAAATATGTGTTCTGCTGGCATTTTTAGTTTAAGTTGTTTTGCTGCCTTTCTAGGACAACCAGCCATAAAAAACTGAGTCCTTCGAAGTGCTGAAATTCACAGATGTATTTGGAGCTACCCTTTCCATCATAACTGTTTGATTTTTCTTCTTATGTTACTTTCTTTTATGGAGATTAGTTCTCCAACAAATTATACTCTAGTCTTCAAGCACCCATAAGGTCAGTGATTGCCGAAAATTTAAAGTCTCTGAAGTATGGAATTAAAATCTAATTTAGCACTCTGTAGATATTATTGACACAGTGTCAGAACTCAGTGGAGACATTAGACAACCTCTAATTATTCTCAAGAGACAGTGGCAATGAGTGCAAAATGCCATCTTTCCTTCTTTATATTTCCCAAGGTTGTAAGCTTGTGGGAAGGAGATGAAAACTTTCAACGAGACCAGTTCTCCAAACATTTTTGCTCTACACATCCTTTTCAATTCCTGCTTGAACGGTGACAACAGTTGTTCATTACTTTTGCTGTAATCTGATTTAGGACTCATGAATCACAAACAGTGGATTGTAGGGATTGGGTCTTGGACCGTTCTAGAGGGAGACCCCAGTGTGCAGAAGGCTTTGATTATTGTGAAAACTAAATCATTTTAGCAACTAGCAAAATATGTGTAGAGCTCACTGAATCCTTTCTACATAGTAGTTTTTAATATCCAACAATTTCAAAGTTTAAAGAGTCCCAGAAAGCACAAATGTGTACATTAAAAAACCCTGGGGCCAGTTTTAATTGATAAGAGTTTGAAACTTCAACCAGCTCAGGAAGTTCAAGCTGTGATCAAAAATGTCATGATTAAAATTTTGGCCAGACATACTTCCATTTGCATACTGTACTCCTTTAGGGGTAGAAGAGCATATACTCATAAAAAGGGTGCCTCATTTCTTTTCCATACCCCACAGTTGCTATATTTAGCTGAGGTGGAAGTCTCATGGAGAAGATGCCAGAGCCATGTCTATGGGGTGGAAATCAGGCAGCTTTCCACGGGAACGGTGTCCTCTCCTTGCCCCTGCAGGTGGGTCCCAGAGTCTGCCCGGTGGCTCATAGCCAAAGGCAAAGTGAAGCAAGCCCACAGGCACCTGCTCAGATGTGCAAGAATGAATGGAAAGAAAGACTTTGCTGTCTCACCAGAGGTAAGGAACTGGAGATTCAGACTCATGTTCTTCTTTTCCCACTTTGTCTCTCTGTATTTTACTTCTGTTTGATACCTGGAGCAATGTTGAGTCTGCAGTGTGGTCTGTGGGTTACTGTGGGCATTTTGCTCTAGAAAGCAGGAATTCACTCCTAAGGATAAAGCAGCAGCTCAGCTCCCATAAGGCCAGAAATCCCCTTCATAGGGTGGAGTGTCTTTCCACTCATTTTTGCCATGGCAAGAGGCCTCAGTGGACTGGACACTGGAGTGGACACAGTGAGTAGAACTCGTTGACTCTGCTGGTACCCTCAGTCAATTCCTGCAAGGCTTTTTGAACAAGCACTCTCTTCTTATTCACAGGCAGGGCTCACTTCTCAGTGCCTGACTTTTTTAGGTGTTCTCTATTTGTACAAATAGATGGATAAACAATTACTCTTTAAATGAATTCACTCTTAAGAACAAGGCATGCAGCTCACTGTTAGCTTCCCATTGAGCAGCAGGCAGCCACATGGGGAATAGGGTGGAACTGGCCAACAATGACTTTTCCCACACCATGGTCTGCCATTCTCTACAGCCATCTCTGCCACACAGGGCACGTAGGTGAGAGGGAAGAAGAGGCCATGAGAAGAAAAAAGAGGTCTTAAATAGCAGGCGATCCGTAAAGTAGTAGGAAGACAATGCAGGGAATTTTGCTGCAAAGGGAATCTATGGAAAATCCAAGGTGGATTTGAAGTTGGGAAGGGTGAAGTCTCCAGCCTGTCTGGAGTTTCATATCTGGATCCTAAAAGTACAAGAGATGAGCAATTTATTTCTTTCCATCTCTCCCAGGCCCTCACAAGGATGGCAACAGACAAAAACGTGGGCGGGAGTTACTCCTACATCAGCTTGTTCAGGACTCCTGTCCTGAGGAAGATCTCTCTGTGTTCTGGCGTGGTGTGGTAAGCAGTGCCACTTCACAGGGAGGGAATTCATCCTGCAGTTCCCAGAGGGATTTCATCCTGCAGTTCCCAGAGGGATTTCTCTCCATCCCATCTCCACCCACTCCTTGCAGGTTTGGTGTTGCCTTCTCCTACTATGGCATGAGCATGAACCTGACTGGCTTTGGGCTCAGCATCTACTTCTCCCAGTTTGTCTTTGGTGTCATTGAGATTCCAGCCAAGATGGTCATGTATGTGCTGGTGAACCGAGTTGGCCGGCGGCCGAGCCAGGCTTGGACACTCATCCTGACTGGACTCTGCATAGGAGCCAACATCCTCATTCCCAAGCGTGAGATGATCTTCTGCTCTTCCCAGCACTTGCTAAAGGGGCAGGGAGGTCCATTTTGTGCCATGCTGGAGGGGGAGAGCCATGGGATTTGTCCACAGGAAATTATGTGTAGAGAAGTCCTCCCCCTGAAGGGTGTCTGTGAGACAAGGTGGCCACTGTGGACTAACCCTAATGTCTGGTCACAGCAGATGGCTTCCAGACACTGGCAAGTGACTAGAAAGGGTCCAGCAATGGCAAAGCACAGTGCCTTTCTAAATTATAGCTCTCCTTCAGTGGAAACTGTCAGGATCTATCCTATCATCAGTTCAGCTCCCACTTGGGCTAATACCTACTCAACTTGCATGTCCAGCCTTTGGAGTCAGCAGCTCCAGGGCTATGAAATTCCCAGTTTTATGTGTGGGAGCACTGAACCTTCTCCCTTCTTACACCTGGAATTTTCTTCCTAGAGGCAGCTCATTGTCACAAACGCCTTTTCTTTCCTCCAGCCTTCACCTCCCTGCGCTCGGTGGTGGCCGTGATGGGCAAGGGTTTCTCAGAAGCTGCCTTCACCACGGTCTTCTTGTACACCTCAGAGCTCTACCCCACCATCCTCAGGTGAGAGGTGCCACCCATCCAGCTGAGCACATCCCCAGGGCTTGGCTGGGGTGCTGCCCTAAGCCTTGGACATCAGTACAGCAGGATGTGCTGCCTCTGGGAACCAGCAGCTTCTAGGGATTTCATATCCTCACAAGAGAAGGGCCACCCTTTTTTTTTCCACCTGGGTTGCGGGTGGTCAAGTTGTGCTGACAGGAAGATGAATGCAAAGGTGTGGAGTATTCTGTGTGGGAAGATCTTTGCACTCCATAAGGCACCTGTGCTTAGTGAAGTCTTTGTTCCCTGTGATAATCTGTCAGGACTGTTAAAAGAGCCTGAAAATAATAACATGAAATATCAAATTTTACAAGAAACACATATTACCACACTTTTGAGAGTCTTTTGGGCATCAGATGATATCAAAGCAGGGATTAATCAACTTTTCAGGGGGAAAACCAGAGTTTATTTGACATACTTTGGTAATGGTAACATAAAACCAGATTCAGCATCTGCATAGTTTGGGGATATAGATGAGTCTGGTGGAGGGAATCACCTCACTCATTTCTTTTTGCAAGTCTGAAAAAACCCTCACGAATCACAGCAAGCTTTGTGGCTTACTTCACTTCTGACCTTCCTGCCCAGAGTTTCCTTCTCTGCCATTTAGTCCTTTAGCTTTCAAAGGTGTGTTGCATGTGGGGAATGAGTCACATTTAAACCAAAGTGGTCCCACTGACCTGCTACTTTCTATCCCAGACCAGTTTGTATCTTTCATGCTCAAAGACTTTGACAAAGACAAAATTGTTGGTTCCCTCTGCAGTTCTTATTCTGCATATGCAAGGCCCGGGGATCCTTGTGGTCAATGTGAAATTCCACCCACCCCCTCAAAAATTGGCCTTATTTCTGGTCTCCTCGCCCAGCTCTCCTTTCTTGGACCAAACGTGCTCACAGGTATCTCTAGTGATTGACACCTGCCCAGAAGTACCTGGGAGAAGGAGGAACCTGGATTTGCTCTGAGTAGCCTGGAGGACTCACTGGTCTTACTATCAGGGTTTTAGACATTCAAAATGGAAACTGTTTTAGAGCAGGTATTCTTAGTGTGGAACTGCAGCTTCTTTCCCATGATAGACATAAATCTATTTCTCACAGCAGCGACAGTTGCTTTCTGGGAAATATGACGATTTTAGGAAGATGCAAAGAAAGAAAAGGAAAAAAAATAGCAGAGGAAAAACCCGGGGGGTTGGAAAAAAGCCTCAGCACTTAGAGAAAATTGCGGGGGAATGGGCAGAGGTGTGACCTGACACAAGCAGCCCTCTCTTTCCCGCGGTGGTCTGCACCTTTCCAGGCAGAATGGGATGGGGTACACGTCCTTCATGGCCCGCCTGGGAGGGGCGCTGGCCCCGCTGGTGTTCCTGCTGGACGAGGTGTGGCGGTCGCTGCCCGAGGTGACATACTGCGGGGTGGCGATGTGCAGCGGCGCCGTGGCCTTTCTGCTCCCGGAGACGCTCAACGTGCGCCTTCCCGAGGGCATCGAGGATGTGGAGAAGCCACCGTGAGTCGCCTCCGCCCTGCCCTGCAGGCGGATTCTGCCGAGGACAGGGGGACATCCCTCTCTGCTGCTGCCATTCCCCATCCGTGGGTGGCAGGGGCTGTTGGCCTTCCTGCTTTTCTGTCCATCAGCCCAAACATGATTTTTTTTTCTCTTCCAGAGTAAAAGTGCCACCAGAAGGCAGCGCTCCCGAGGGCGTGCCACTGCAGGCTCTGCTGAAGTGAGGGACAGCTGCCATGTAGGGCTGCACAACTGAGCCGTGCTCTGATCTGCCAGGGAAAGAGCCTTTACTGCCCACAGATGTCTCTCCCAAGGGAAGTGGAGTTGAGGACACTCGAGGAAGGACGCAGAGCAGGACACCAGCTGGCAGGAGCTGCCCCACTCTGTAGTGTGGCCAGCAGCGAGGATGCAGAGGTCAAACAGGGTGTCGAAATAAAGGCACCTTGTGCTAAACTTTTCCAGTCTTTGGGCTTTGGCGTTTCAGATCCGTGCACAGCCTTTCCAGAAACTACAGTCCATTGGTTTATACACCTTGGGAAACAATGCAGCAAGAAAAATACTGATTGTGAGTCATGCAAACCTGAATAAGCTCTAATAAATCCAACTGGGTGGTAAATTATGGTTTATTTTAAACCATAAACTGTAGTGTCAAGTATTTCTTGTATTTAGAAAAGGTCCAGGCAGTTTTCACACTGAGGTTCAAAGCCAGCAAAAATCACAGGCAGGAATCCCACTGAGAATGGGTTAACTGCAAGCATTTCCCCTATATACATAAAGAAGAAAAAAGCTTTTGCATTTAAATCTAATGTGTATGCAAGAATTATATTTAAAGCTATAGGAAAAAAAAAAACCCCACCAAACCCAAATCCCAAGCACAAAATCCACCTTGCTGCAGGAAACTGCATGGAATATTGAGTAGTTCATTATTGGACTTCATTCTGCTTATTGGTCTAACACATTGATCTTGTCTTTATGGAACATCTTTGCCTCTTGCACTTAATTATGCAAACAACAGAGATGAGCCACCAAATTGGAATTACCTGTAAATTTGGGATCCTGATAAACAGCACTTACCCAAACTGGGAAGACGGAATGGATTCAGGATCTGAGTCCCAGGTGCCCAGTGATTCCCTGGGCTGTGAGGTGTTTCAAACTAAAGCACACGCAACACCATGAAGAGAACACACACTGAGGATGGATCTGAAAACAGCTGCAGAGGCACATCCAATCTCAGGTCCAAGAGCACCTCCTAGTAGAAATAAGCTGCCTGGAGATATTTTTTTAACCTCCTATAAGACAGCAGCTATTTTTAAAATTAATTTTTTCCATCCATGCATCACTTAACACTTTACCTTGTGCCGTCAAAAAAAAAAAAGAAAAGGCTGTGAGCAGGTCATGACCAATCTGTGTTTCCTTCAGCAAAATGTTCTTTATTTCTTGGAAATGTATCATGATTTTTAGCAACCTGCTAGAGTAAGCAACGCTGATGTAATTACTCATACAGTGTCTGTAGGAAAGACAGGACATTTACCAACTCAAAACCTCGGAATTTTCATTATTGATAGGTTTGTTAAGACAAACCTGATTTCTGGCGGAGAGGAAATCTGATTTCAGGTTTTGCATTTGTGAGGTATCTTTGGTCTGCTGCAGATTTGCTTGCGAGGAAGATAGAAGTGATGGTTATGAACAAGACCTTATCATAACCAGGAAGACCCAAGCAGGTATCAATGTGTGAGAAGAAGTGATTTGAAGAGCCAAATAGGTTCGGAAGGAGATCTGCTGGCTCAGAGCTGAGCTGCAGCCCCGGCACTCGTGTGCGACACCCACGGTGGCGATCCGAGCGGGGACACACAGGGAGGGAGGGGGAGCGGTGGGGGCAGCACTGCGGGCACCAAGCCGGGGTCACACCGGGGATCGGCGGGGCCGGTGACAGATCCCGGCCGGTGTCACACCGGGGCCGGTGACAGATCCCGGCCGGTGTCACACCGGGGAGCAGAGGGGACAGTGACAGATCCCGGCCGGTGTCACACTGGGGACTGGAGGGGACAGTGACAGATCCCGGCCAGTGTCACACCGGGGAGCAGAGGGGACAGTGACAGATCCCGGCCGGTGTCACACCGGGGAGCAGAGGGGACGGTGACAGATCCCGGCCGGTGTCACACCGGGGAGCAGAGGGGCCGGTGACAGATACCGGCCGGTGTCACACCGGTGACAGATCCCCGCCGGTGTCACCGCGGAGCGCCTGGCACGGCCCTCAGACGTGATTGGAAGAGCCAAATAGGTTCGGAAGGAGATCTGCT
>JAHLSL010013021.1:127741-142958 GCA_025920805.1 Petroica traversi
CTCCGCGGCCGCCCCGGCCTCCGGCGCCCGAACAAAGCTCAGGCACGGCGGGGTCTCCGTGCAGCCGCCTCCCGAACCCCGCAGGGCTCTCTGCGGGCCCTGCTGAATCCGGCCGGGGCTCGAATGATCCCTTCCCGAGCTCCTGGAGAGTGATTTCATCGCTGCCCCTCAAAACACCCCCGCCCGGCTTGAGGCCTGTGCTGTGGGGAAGCAGGGGGAAGGAGGCGGGGGGACACCCGGAGACCCCCCTGTGACATGGGCAGACCTTGAGGTCCCGGGGATCCCCCTGTGACATGTGGCAGACCTCAGGATCCCGGCCCCCCTCCGGGTCCAGCTCCTGCATCCTGGGCTACCTCCCTTGCCCTTGGGGCTCGCACAAACAGCGTGGGTTTGTGGGGTCGCGGTGGCTCCGGAGTCATCCCCTGCTGCTGCTGGGCAGGGACACTGCGGTGCTGAGCTTACGTGTTACGGGGGTGTTTCTGCTGCTGGACACAGGAGGCAGGGTCTAAGCCAAGCACACTCAAACCTTCACTCGGGAGCTGAGGCTGTGGGGATGTGCCTCTGCAGGGCTTGGTGAGGATGATGGCACTGGTCCCTGCCTGGAGCAGGGTGTGGGTAACTCCAGAAGCTCTGTGTGTGCAGGGCCCCCATACACCCCCTGCCCCACCACCTTTTCCTCTGCTGCCTGACCCCCTCTGTCACCCTGGCAACACGCAGGGCTCTGGGAGCTGCCCTGGGCAGACTTCTCCCCTGCCTGCCATGCTCGCTGCTGTCCCATGGCACAGCCACCCTGGCCCTCTGCCCCGCTGGATGGTGCAGAGCCCAGGAGCAGGGAGGGAGAGTGCCCACAAGCAGGGAGAGCCAAGCCAGGCACTGGCAGTGTTGCAGGGCGTGGCAGGGAGCAGGGATGCACTGTCATCTTGGCCCTGGTTCCTCTCTTTCTGGGGTGATTTTGCAGCACTGCTTCTGCCTGCAGAAACATAGGAACAGGCAGAGCCCACTCACTCCAGCAGCTCTGGTGCAGGATGGCTTTGCAGCCCCTTTCTTTCAGCAGAGACCCATCAGTGACTGCTCTTTCAGATTTGCAAGTCACCAGCTCCAGCACCTCTCCCTTGTCTTCTCCACATTTGTGAGTGGAAAGTCCCCATCACATGGCAATGCCATCTGGTCACCTCCCAGTGTCGGGTGTCTGCAGCAGGCAGGGAAACACCAGGAAGGGCGCAGGCAGTGAGGATGCTCACACCTGCTGGCAGCAGGAACAGCATGCAGACCTGTGCTTTAACATGCCCAGCATGGGGGATCAGTGAGCATCCGGCCTCACTGCAGAACGAGTGCAGTTCTTTGATGAGAGTGGGCATACACAGCACATCGAGCCACTGTGGGCTTGTGGCCATCTCTGACTAACCCTTTCCATCCTCCAAAAGTGTCCTGGGGTGATAGAAGGGCTACACTGAACCTTCAGCATGTGGTGCCATGGGATGCCCAAAAACTCAAGCCATTTCTCACAGCCAAGACACGTCTATAACCTGGGGAGAGGGGCCATGCTTTGGCACTGGCTTCTTTAAACCATCCTCTATAGCAGGAACTGGTTGCCTGAAATCAGAAGAGTCAGACCAGAAATAACATGGTTATTTTGGTGCATTTTCCAAAAAGCTCTGTCTTCTCTGGTTCGTCTTCCTGAGCAACTGTTGCATGAAAGCTGGCTTGATTTTCCTAGGGGCTCTACTCGGTGGAAGCAGACATTAATTCAGGGAACTGTAGGGATTTGCATTACTCAGGGCATAAGCTGGATCATAGGGAGACGTGGGGACTCTCAGCATGCACCACTGCTTCTGCCCAGCTGCAGGGACCTCTGTAACTCTCACTGATAACCTAATTCCTGGGGGATTGTGCCGTTAAGCTGTGTCCACATCCAGCAGAAAAGCAGTTTGTTCTGAGGGGATGGAAAGGAGGAAGAGGCTGCAGAGACCTCATGTAGCAGGAGATGCTGGACTCTATGACCTGCTGGCCAGCAGAGGATTGCTACTTTGGTCAGTGCCTTGGCAGCTTTTTAGTCCCTCTAAATGCATGATACAGACCTCACAACATGCCCCAGAAGTTTCCCTTCCTGCCTTCTGTTTCGCCTTTGCTGCCCACCCAATCTACATTGCAGCCCACTGCTCCATGGTGATGCTCAGGACCCCAGTGAGGATGTGTCTCCCCAGGATAAACTGGAAACAGAAGAAAATTTAAGGGGTTTTATTATTTTCTTTTCAGTATAAAAACCTGGCCGTGCTGGCTGCACATTGAAGTGCCTGAAGTTACAGATCTTTTCTGCCGGATGGTTTTCAGCTATCTTGTATTTAAAGATTTGTGAATAAAAGCGACCCAGGTCAGGGAAGTGACTTTCAGGCTGAAAATGGATATTCACTCTCTGTGATCTTGCAGCTGCCTGGTGTTTAAGGTAATGCTTGCTCCAGGCCTTTTTTCCCAGGCAAACACCAAGGAGGATAAGTAAAACTCTGGATTCTTTTTCAGGATTCTGGTCCCTCCCAGAGAGCTTTCAGCTGAGCTTGTAGTGTGAAAAGGTGAAGGAAGGCAGGCTGTGGTGTGGAGTGCAATGTTGGAAGGAGCTTCCCATCCGTTTAGCACTGTTTGGCACTGCTGAGGCCACAGCTGGATACTGGGGCCAGTTTGGGACTTTGCAGTGCAAGAAAGGCTTAAACACCTTGGATTGACTATTGGAGGGGCTATCACGATAGTCAAGGGGACACAGGATGGCAGCCAAGCACTTACAGAAGCAGTAGGATCTCTTATCTTTAGGGATACTCAGACTTTGAACAAGACATGGCTGCAGAGATTCCCAGAGGTTCCTTCCCACTCGAGGTATCCAACAGGTCTTGCTGCAAACTGATGGAAAGAAGCAAGACTCCAAATCTTTCAGTGTTTTCCAGTGTTTTGTGGTATGATGCCCAAGAGGGAATCCTGCTGCATGTGACAGAGAAAAAAGGCCCTTTGCTAAGCTGTGATCTTTGTGTCATGGTGTGATCTTTGTGCCCTGCATCCTCCACCTGTATTTAAGAGTAACTGAAATCTTGGTTCTTAAAAACTTATACCAGCAGATGGAGAACACTTTTGGGTAGTGCTGCCAGTTCCCAGTGTGAATTAGGAAAAAATTATTTTCCTTTGCAAAATGGATGTGTCAGATTAAAAACAAGTGGGTAACTACATGGGGGCTTTTTTTTTGTAACTAAAGGAAAGAAACCACAAGGAGCCAGTACCAGTTTACAGCCTGTTTCTGTAATGCAGGGCAAGGAAACAGCCTCCATTTTTTTGCCCTACTGCACAGGTCCTTTTACCAAGCAGCTGTTTTCCCTTTATTCATTGAGTTTGTCTCACCTCTGTTTCCCTTTCTTAGGCCATGAACCTGGACTTGTGCAGCTGGTGAATTACTACAGGGGAGCAGACAAGCTGTGCCGCAAAGCATCTCTGGTGAAGTAAGAAATTCACTGAAATGTTAGATGGGCTTGGCAGAAGCTTCTCTTCTAACCCTTGTTGAGTGTTGAACCTGTTTGGAGGGTATTTCATAGAACAGCTGCCCTGGGAGTGTCCTAGCATGTGCTGTCTTCAGACTCCTGGGCTGGTCTCTAGAGCTGTTTGTGTGCACAAAGGCCTCTCTGTAACCGCAGGGGAAATGCCATTTCCACTGAGTTATATCTACTTGAAACCATAGAGTGTACTGAATCAGAGCCAAATCAAAAGGAAAAAGAAACCCAAACGTATCTGCTCTTTTTCCTTGTACACATTTAATTAAAACCTTCTCCTTTTATTCTCTGTTTCATACAGAGAAGAGTCACTAATGTGCCTTTAGCTAATCAGATTTGTTGGTCAAACAAACGCTTGGAGACATCTCCAGGAAGAGCTGTGGGAGTTATTTCTGCATGACCTGCCTTGCCAGGGTCTCCTGGGGAAATGTGGATGAACTTTCATTGTAGATAACCATCGTCCCTGTGGAAACTCTGCTCCCACTGGAGTATCTTTATGTCAGAGCTCCTTCAGCAATTTGACTGCCCATTAGAGTCTGTGCTATCTCTCTCTGATGCAGTCCTGCAGACTGTGTGTGCTGATCCAAGGCCTCTCCCTCCCCTGCAAAGAGCCTCTTCCCAATTACTTTCCTGGCAGTGGTGATGGTGTTTGTCAGTAAGCAGCAGAGTATTTTTAAACAAGCACTTACAGCACTCCTCAGCTGGATTTCTCTTTAGCCTCTTACCTAGAGTGCTAAAAGCACTTGCACACCTGTTTTTAAATCCTGCAGCTTGGCTGACCTTTCTAGCTGTAGGGTCAACCATGCATCAAGCTACTTAGGAAACACAAAGCACAACAAATGACATTCCTCAGGGCCCCAGAGTGCCACTGACTCACTGCACACAGAGGCACAAATGCACAGAGAGTCAGCACCTTATGAGCTCTACTTTTGGCCTTAAGCAAAGCACAGGCATTTGGAGAGGCAGGCAGCTGCCTTGACTCTGAAAGAAAACAGGCCTGGGCACTGCTAACAGGAATTTGCTGCTGTCTCCAGACATTACTGGTAGGAGAGATGTGCCAAAGGGATCCCAGATACCTTGGCATGTGAAACTTGCAACTGTGCACTTGCTTTCAGTGAGTTCCCAGTGGTCTTCATGCACAGCTGGGACACCTGGTATGATCTCAGTGGGAATGGGATCAAGGGCTAAGCACCAGCACAGAGAGCACAACTGCTCTGGCTTCCCTTTTTCTAGTTATGATCCTTCCTGCCCCGAGCCATGTCAGCAAACACACCTCCTCAATTCCCTTGTGCAGAGATGATGCAGGGAATGCACCACAAGCTCTAGTTGCATGGACACTTCTCAGCTCTTGGTTTCATGACATCCATGGTATGGATAAAATGTTCAATGAAAGCATGCAGGTTCTGGCTCAAGGAGCAGTGCTTTGCTGTGGGCTGGGGCTGCCATGATATCTTCAGGAACTTCCTAATTTCAAGGGCCTAAGGAAAATAGGATAATTTAGCACAGATTATCTGTAAACTGCCATTTATCAAGCAAGACAGCCCAGTTAATGATGATTTTTCCTTATAAAATGATCCCCATGCAGGTGGGGATAATCTGGAGATTACCAGCCTGTCTTCTTTTCACCCAGGCTAATCAAGACAAGCCCTGAGCTATCAGAGTCCTGCACGTGGTTCCCTGAGTCATATGTGATTTACCCAACAAACTTGAAGACCCCCGTGGCTCCAGCACAGAATGGAATTCACCATCTCATAAACAACTCGAGGACAGATGAGAGGGAAGTGTTCCTGGCAGCTTTCAACAGGCGACGGGAAGGCAAAGAAGGCAACGTGTGGATTGCCAAGTCCTCAGCTGGTGCCAAAGGTTCATTCCTCCAGCATCAGGAGCTATTTCTCTTTGTTCCTCGCTCTTTACGTGATCTGTAGGAGTCCCAGGGTTTGGCTGAGCCAAGCTGGTCTGTGGTCTGTCTGTGAAGGGCTTCACGCACCAACTGCATGCCAGCCAAGCAGTGTGGAGTGCACGTGCTACCTACAACATGCATGGCAGTGAAAGGGGCCTCCACTTCTCTACTCATGCACCTCAAAACCTGGGAAAGTGCTGCAGGGAGAAGGCAGCAGGGACCAGCAAGTGAGGGAAATGTGGAGAGCAGGTATGGAGGAGCAGAACAGGATACAGGGAGGCAGTCAGCAGGCAGGACAGCAGCCTTCAAGGGCAAGGAGCCCAACTCCCCATGCTGCTTTCTCCTGGGTGGAAATCCTGCTTGTCTTTCAACCAAACTCAGATACCTGGTGCCTGCCTATGGTCACACTGAGAGGCTGGCTGAGCAGCATGAGCTCAGTATGTCAAAATTGCACCCAAGCCTCAGGGGAAGGTACCAGAGCAAACACAAGCAAGGCAGTGTCTGTCTATCCATTTCATGTGAATAGGACAATAGATACCCAAGTGATAATGTGTCCTTCCTTGTTCCAGGGTCATTCCATCATTCCCTCTTTAGAAATAACAGGCTATGAGATAGCTTGGCACAGCTATAAATGGCAGTGCTTTGGTAACTGCATGCTCTCTGTCAGTTCTGGTGTTACCATGGGCACATTATTAGAATGGCTGTACTTAAAAACTTACCTTGCCATGTGTGCAGCAGAGCCCAGTCTGAGGAAGGACCTGGTCTTTTCAAAGGGAACAAGCCCACATGTATTACTCATATTTGCAGAGTCACTTTGGATGCAGTCTTGCAGAAAGAGAATGTGGAAGCCAGAGCTGGCTGCACAACAAAACTGTTCTTTGCTTGGCTTCTCTCTCTGCTCTGCTCTCCTGGCTGTGTCACCAAGAACTATTGGAAGAGTATTTTCATCAGGAACAAAGGGGAGAGGAGTCCTTCTGTTATGCCAGTGCAGGAATGTGTTTCTATGTGGTAAACTGGCCAAAAATCCATCTGGGCAATTGAAAAGGCAGTTGCTGTGGTCTGCTGCAGGATGAGGAGGTTCCAGTTCTTCAGATGCTTTATGCAAGTGTGATCCATCTTTCCTGCACTGAAGCAGAGTAGCCTTTTGTATTCATCAGTGTGCTGCTGAGAATTAAAGTGGAAAGCAGAGTCTCACAGTAATCTCCTGGAGGGAAGTTTTATACATCTGAGGATTACTTCTGATGAAGAATAAGGCTTGTTCATGCCAATTACCAAGAAAGATACAGCTCAGGCACAGCCCCTGTCTTGGGACAGGTCTAACAGGAGATTGGTCATCCATCAGTAACAGGAAAATTAAAGGTTTAGGATGCCCTAAGTTAAATATTTAAGAGTTTGTAACTGTGGCTGGAGGTTTTGGTGTTTTCTTTGAGAGCAGGGACAGCTGCCCCACATAAGCTGCTTTGCTGCCTCACTGGTTTGGTTAAACTGACCCTCCCCTTAGTTTGCCATCTGTCCAGTGTGGAATGGGTGCCTGCTGATCTCCCCACTGCAGAGGCTTTGCTGGCTTAGGGATGTTGTTTCCCTCCTTCCCCCAGAGCACAGCCTGAAGCTGTGCCAGTGCAAGGCTCTGCCCTGCTCTGCTGTGATCAGGGAGCTAAAAAACCTTGCCCCCTGCATAAAGCATGGGTGAGAAAGATACTTTGATGACTGGCTTCCTTTCAGTGGAGGGTGGTGGGGTGAATTGGAGGTCAGTAGGGCTGGAAAACTGAGGAGAGGATGGGCCTGTGGGAGTTGCCTGCAGTGCTGTGCTAACAGCAACCTTCAGAAGTTGCAGCTAGGAGCATTTTTCATGGGATGATCCTGTCAAACCCTGCCTGTGCTCCAAACCTCTGTTATCCCTTGGATGCCTCCTTGAAGAGTGGGTTTTTTTGCACAGTATTTCCTCAAAAACATTTAGCACAAAATTAAGACTAAGTCATCAGGTTTAGTCCAGAAAGTTAACTAATGCCTCAAGAATGGGCATAGTGCCAGAGGAGTGTTTGATAACTTACCTGAGCTGGCTTATCCCTCATGGCACCATGCCATTCTTTTATGAAATCCCAGAAGGAAAATGGTCTCTCTTCAGAGCTCTGCAGCAGAAGTTTCCTATTTGGACTCTTGCAAGGAATGAACAGTGACAGCTTCAGCCAGAATGTGGGAATGTTTAAACAGCACAGTTCATTTTTTTAATGAAGAGCTTCCACAGCAGGAATACTGAGTGTTCCTGAATGGATGAATAATTTAAAATAGTACTTTTCCTTATTCAGCAATGATTTTAATAATACCTTGAATGAACTCAGAAAGCAGGGCAACACTGCACAAGTGTGCATGTGTGACTGCCTCTAGCAGCCAGAGAAGCCAGACAGGGAAAGAAAGTCTTGAGTCTAGGATAAAAAATATATATATATATATATATATATATATATATATATATATATATATAAAAAATAAGGCAAAATTCTTTACAGAAAATGTGCCAAACCCCCTGTTCTCTATAAACTGCAGAAAACCAGGGAAAAACAAAACCAAATTCATCAAGCACTACCACACCCTCCTACCCCTGCCAAGCCTAGATAGGAAAAAAAAAAAGATGTAAAAGAAAACAAAATGCCCCCAAACCAAGCAGCTGCCTCACTGCTTGCCCAGGTTCCTGCCTGCTGTGCATCTCCTCACACCTCAACAGCCACCCCCTCACAGATGTGCCAGGCAAGCTGTGCCATATGAGATCCCCTTGATTCCCATTTGCATTAGGCCTGGTTTATGGGGAGCCAGAGCCCCTGTGGCTTGGTAAGAAAGAGATCCCTCTACAGATTCATTCCCGTGGAGTGGCTGTGACATTGCATGGGCATTGGCCAGCCCTGGGACTGTAGGTTCTTGCATGTTGCTTTTTTGGCTAATGAGTCACAGTCCACTTGGGGCCTGAAAAAGCTCCATCAAAGCTAGAAGGATCCTCTACCTAATTTTGCCTTCAACTTTCTCTGCCAGGGGAAGGGATCCTGATTTCTTCAGAGGCTGCAGAGCTCTTGGACTTCATCGATGAGCAGGGACAAGTGCATGTGATTCAGAAATACCTGGAGAATCCTCTACTTTTAGAGCCAGGGCATCGCAAGTTTGACATCAGGTAACTTTTTCTGCCTTTGTAATACCAGTTTTCTTTTTCTTGCTGTTTTTGAGCCACTGAGACTGGGGTTTGTTCTCCTGTCCCCCAGGAGCTGGGTTCTCGTGGATCATCTGTATAATATCTACCTCTACAGAGAGGGTGTCCTGCGGACCTCTTCCGAACCATATAACAGTGCTAATTTCCAGGACAAAACCTGCCACTTGACCAATCACTGCATTCAGAAGGAATATTCCAAAAACTACGGGCGGTATGAGGAAGGGAATGAAATGTTCTTCAAGGAGTTCAACCAGTATCTGATGGATGCCCTGAACACAACGCTTGAGAATAGCATCTTACTGCAAATCAAACACATAATAAGGTAGCCAGCTGCCTGCTGCTGAGGAGAGCATGAGCCTTCAGGGACAGGGAGTGTGTGTGGACACAGCTGGGGAAGCAGAGCAAGAAGGGAAGGGTTTCAATTGCATAAATTTAAGATAAAGCCATATATACCCCCATGTCACTGCTCAATGAGAAGGCATCTCCATAAATGCTGTTGCCTCAGTGGTATGTGTCCATGTCTCTGTGTTTTGCCAGCTGTGGCTGGAGAAAGATGGAGTGAAAAGGGAAGAGAGCAGATCAAAAGTTGGGGCTGGGAGAGGCTGAAATTAAAAAAGGCATAAAGGTGATAGAGGGGAAGTGAAGCTGGACTCAAGTGTGCAGACTCTGGACACCATCAGCCAGCAGCAGCACATGGCTCTGCCTGGGTCATCTTACTCAGTCCACAAGAGCCAGTTTCTTCCTGGGCATAGAAAGTGTCTGGAGAGAGATCTGGGTGCTGCAGAGAATCCAGGTCTTGGCAAAGCAGTCCTTCCTGAAGGAATTTGCTTTTCAAGTACCCCATTGCTGTTGATTGCACTAAAAAGACGTGGCATCATCTTTGAGGGACTTGGAGGCAAATGAGCATCCAGTGGCAGTTCATTGGGGAGCTGCTGCAGCCCTTTGTGACATTGCACATCATGTTTTCCAGCTTGCCTGACCCAGGTGTGAGGGAGGATGATGCTCTCCAGCTCTTTGTGAGTTAACTCAGGGGTGTCCCCAGATGGATTTTTATGGATTTTCAAGGATCATAGGATCTCACTTGCAGGGACCTTGTAACCATAGCATGGTGTTGGACATAACTTCTAATTTGGGGCAGTTCCAGGGCAACCCCTCTCACTTAACTGTGCAGGGCAAGTGTCCACAGGGGCCTTAACCCTGAGTTTCTGTTTTTCCCTTCACAGAAGCTGCCTTATGTGTATAGAGCCTGCAATCAGCACGAAGCATCTTCACTACCAGAGCTTCCAGCTCTTTGGCTTTGACTTCATGGTGGATGAGGAGCTGAAGGTCTGGCTAATAGAAGTCAATGGGGCCCCAGCATGTGCCCAGTGAGTAAACCAGTTTCTGTAATTCCCTTGTGATGTCACCATTCACATGCCTCACCCAAAACATGGCTTATGTCCCAGCTCCAAGTGAAAAAGGTGAAAGAAGGTGAATGGCAAGGAAGTTTTTCAGGCTGACACTGCTCTGAGTGCCAGCCAGTTTGGGTTCAATACTCCTGTCTTTGTGTTTGGTATCCCCCAGCTTCTTTCCCATGTGAGATGGGGCACTCACCTGGGTTTTTGAACAAATGAGTTTGAATATAACTTTGGTTATTTTATTACTCTTGGGTTGAAATTATGTTTGCAGATTTAATGCTTTGTGAGTCAGATTGTTTCTCAGTCTCTCTTGTGGAGCAACTAGTGGCTGCTCTTTATATGAACACATGATAGATGAGTAGCATTAAGGACAGAAGCTGGAAGTGAGTGACTAAATTTGCAGGCAGCAGAACCCCAGAACACATTGTGGATGCTGCAGATGTTACCAAATTAGTGAAAACCAGAATAAAGACTCCTTAACACAAATTTAGTGTTAAGAAGGGCATAATTTGTTCAGGTCACACGGGAGATAACTCCTTATGTGCCCACATGATTTTACAAGTGTCTTGCTTATATACAGTCACTCCATGCATGTTACGATTTGCCCATTACCAAAAATCCCTCCCCAGGTTCCCAGATTCAGTCCTTGTTTTGGCTGTGCCTGAATTCCTGAGCCAGATGTCTTCTTGTCTTCCAGCCACCATTGCTGGGAAAGCAGATTTTGCATGCCTTGTTTCTCTGCTAAGAGTTCAGAGGCCTAGTAAAAATTGAATTAACCCTTTTGGTATCACAGAGATTGGATTATAGCTTCTTCCAGCAGCCACAGGGAGGCTGGAACAGCCAAACAGCCCTGGCCATGAACATCTCTGTGTAGGCACAGCAGGAGGTGCTGTATTATGTGATTGAGACAGCTTCAGGGGACCAGAAATTTTTGCTAAGTGAGCATCTGTACCATATTAAAAAAAAAACAAACAAACAAAACAGCAAAACAGAACAGGCTGTACATCGCTGCATTAGAATTTGATCAGATTAGATGCCGATTAAATTAGGTTAGATCATCACTAACAGTAAGCAAAAAATGCAGGTCAAACCTACCAGACAGGCTGTTCAGCAGGCTGCTCAGGGCTAGAGCTGGGGAGCTTTCTGTGTCCAGGATGCCCTGTTCACAATGTGCACCTTGGTGCAATACTACCCTGCACCTCCTTGTCTTGCTGAACAGGTAGAATTTGGCCATTGCTGGGTGGGTTTGGATTGCAGCAGTGCCCTGATTTTGTTTTGTGCCTCTTGGAAGAACAAGGGCTTTGTTGGGCCCTTGGAAGATTGAAAGCAGCTGAGCTAGGTTATGGCTGTTTGTGACTTCTCCTGTTCAGGGTTATTCTAATTTATAACACTCATATCACACAGCTCCCATTTAAAGACAAAAAAAAAAATTGGCTGCAGAAAGGAATAACATTCCCAGGAGCTGAAATAACATCTTACTGTCACATAGCCCCAGTGGCATGGAGTAAAAGACATTGTTAATCCTGGGAAAAACAGCTTTGGTACTAAATACGTCCCAGATGCCAGCACATTCACAAGTTACAAAAGTATTTCCTCCAGCAGAAAATGAAGCTGTTGTTAACTCATCTCAAAAACCCTGTCTCTCTTCTCCCTAATCCTGCTGTGCATGAGCTGTGCCATGGTGAAACACATCCCACAGGTCTGAGGGTCCTGTGAAGCCCCTGTGCCTGGTCACAAGCTGATGTGCAGAGCTGCATCCCAGCACAGCAGTTCATCAAACCAGGAATGCATCAGAGCAGCCCCTCTGGGGCACATTCCTGTGTCAACAGGGTCTGGTGCAGTAAATCCCAACTCCCTGAGCTGGAAGGTTGGTACAGGGAGCCCTGAGATGTTTTCTGCCCCTGTGCATCTTGTGGAGACTCAAGTTTGGGACCTGAGCGTGCGGAGCCTCTGCTCAGAAGCCTGACCTGACAGTAAATATAGATAATGGGTTTTGTGGTCGTTTGTGAAAGGGAGCAATACTGGGAATTATCACCATGGAATAAGAGTTACTGGTGTAAACAGGGAGGAGTGGAAGAGATACTGCTCTCCTCCTGTTTGTCACCTTGAAATTCCTTGTAATAGGAATAGGATCTTGTAGATCCTGCTGGGAAAATGCATTTCTACATAAAAATTGGCCAGGGGTCTGCTGGTTTGTCCTGCCTAGGTATCTGATTCCCTCTCTCTCTCTCATTTCTTAGGAAGCTGTATGCAGAGCTCTGCCAAGGAATTGTGGATGTAGCCATCTCCAGCGTTTTCCCCCTCAGTGACACTGGGCAGAAGATGAGCCAGTCGTCATCGATCTTCATCAAGCTGTGATGGCAACACAACTGCCACCGCTGTGAACAGGGAGAGACCCTCGGGTCAGCACAGTTTGGTGGCTTATCTCAGTAACATGCCAAAAAGTCATAGAGACAGGCTTCATTTTTTCTGGGAGACCACAGGGAAAAACAACAAAACAGGCATCCTCACAGAGCTGTGATGAGCCAGAGCTGCTCAGATAACTCTGCCTGCATTCACCAAAATCCACTTTAGCAACAGCTCCTGTGACTTCGATACCTGAAACAAATCTCTCTGGGAGTACAACAGAACAACCTTAAAATGAAACCCCAGCAGGGATACTGTAATGCTGTATTAGCTCCTCCTTTTCTATAGAGATAACATTGGGTTTTTTAAGGGAATCGAGTGAAGAGAATGATGGAGTTGTCCTCCTCCCGCTGTGTTTATTCTTTCCTCACCTACTGCATCATTAGTGCCTTAGCTCGGCTCCAAATAGGTGACTCCTTTCCTTTGTTCCTGCTCTGTTACACAGAAAGGAGCAAGCTCTCCTGGTGCCTAAAACCAGGAACACCAAGAAGTCAGTTTCCTTAGGTCTTTTTCCAAGCTGGTTGGCTGAACACCCAGGCAATGGCTGGCAAAAGGGTGCTGAACTGCAGGCGGTGAATTAACCCAAGCAAGAAAGGTGATTTTCTTTATTTATAGCTATCCCTTTTCCTATTGAGATTTGAATCAGTGTCTATCCCAATCTGAGGCAGTTGGATTCTGCTTAAAAGAGGTAGAGAGACCCCCTCGAAGCTCACAGGCAGGATGTAGGAATTCTAGCATCACTTTTGTGCTGAGTGTTTAAAGTAGCAGAAACCTGATCCCAGTTTCTTCTGAGGTGCTGCAGTGAATTTAGGCTCTTCTCTCAGATTTACTTCATTATTTACTTGGGGCTTGAAACTGAAACCTTTCTAACCCAAATCCCGTTTGATCCAGCCAATTTTATTCTTCTCTGTTTGACAAATATTGCAGTCTTCTGCCCTGAACACAATCCACGGCTTGATCTTAGCTAAGGGGAAGGTGGGTGAGGTTTTGTAGACCAGGAGAGAGAGATTCCTGTTTGCCACACATCTGGGAAATCAGATGCTCGGGGGGGAAGGAGAGGTTAAATTCCTTGAGATGTCTGAATTTCAGAGCTAACATCTGCTTCAAGGATAACCTAAATTCCTGTCATGTTTCCCACTTTGTGAAGTGTATCTGAGTTTTCAGTATGAGCCCAGCACATCTCTCTGGCAGGGAGAGATGTTCATGGAAAGAAACTGGTTCCTGTTCCCCATAACAAACAAACAAGAAGACTTTGTGGAGATAAAGGGCTGCTTGAGTGTAATGGGAAGTGAATCAAAGCAATGGAATTTCTGCCTTCCTCAGAAGGACCTAGCATTTTGGTGTACTCATCTCTGCTTGCGATGGAGATTTCAGAGTTCTTCATGCAGCAGACCATCCTGATGGGAAGGGCAGGGTGATAACTGGGGAGAAGGGTGTGGGGGAAGGACTGTTTGGGTTTTCTAACCTTGTGATAGCACAGAGGTGTCAGAACTTCACTGCAGTCCAGATAAAGTGTGGTGGTCACTCACCAAGGTAAAATGTAGGCCGTTAAGGGTTGTTACCTTGCAAAGTTCTCACCACATCTCCATTGACTTTTTCATGTCAGCTTTGCTGAGTTTAAAAACTGCACATTTTTTGCCCAGCAGTGGGAAGATCTCACAGCAATTGCTCTCATCCAGGATGTGCCTGAGGTGGCAGCTGGGCTCCCATAAGCTCTAAGGCAGACAAGAACAGATAATCTTCCCAATCACAATGAGCCAAGAAATGCTCATTTTCTGGAGTGCTACACCCATCCTTCTCCTCAAAAGGGAAATTCAGATAGTGCTTGGTGGTAGAGCCACAACCACAGATGATTCATACCCTGCCTTTCCAGCTGGGCTTGGGGGAAGGTAGTGTTTCAGGGACACTTGAATCCTCTGTCTGCTGAATTTTTCAGGAATAAGCAACATCCTCTGGAGGAAAATGTGTATTTTCCACCTTCTCTCAAAATTCCCCCTCAAAGTAAAGCACAGAAGGTAAATTATAAAGGACAGAGAGCACAGTGCCTAAAGTTTTGCCCAAAATATTAGCTACGAGGTGGATTAGAGGATGTGTGTGTGGCTGAGGCCTGGGCATTGCAGCCATGGCTGCACCTTGCAAGTGATGCTCACAAGCCCCTGTGAGACTTTTGTTTGTTTCTTTTTTTTAGGAATATACAACAATAAACGTTTTCTAGTTTATTTCAGCTAAAAGGTCAATAGAAAAGGTCTTACTCTCTTTCCTGAGCTTTCACCCAGGATACTGCTGGGTTTCCAGAAGACACTTACCATACTGCAGAATGTCTCTAGTCTTAGTTGTATCCCTTCATGTCATCCATGAAGAATTTCTGGCCCAGCTGTTCTGGCTGTGTTGTCCAGCAGGGTCTGGTCCCACCCGACTCTGGGTTTCAGATAACTCCCATGTGGCTTGTTCCATACGAGTTAGTCATATTGTGCTTCTGCTGAAATCTGGTGGCTGCCCGCAGTCCACGGAGAACGCTGGAGAAGCCTAAGAAAGGCTCAAACGCTGATTTCACCCAGGTGACAGCGACCAGTGCCCCTCAGGACTGCTTGCATGTCCCTGCTCCCAGCATTTCTCGTTCTCCACGCGCAGCTCTCTCCCAGGAGAGCGAGGCCGTGCCGTTCATAATCATGCTCCATGACCGCGTGTGCCGTGGCAGTCCCTGGGAAGCGCTGGCGTGGGGGAATGCGGGGTGCCCGGGCGCTGCCGAGCTGGGTGCCCGGCGGGCTCGGCGTCGTGTTCACCTGGGTGAAAT
>JAHLSL010013021.1:143358-157572 GCA_025920805.1 Petroica traversi
AGGATGTGCCGTCAGTGGAGTTCGCACTGAAGGACACCCGGCTGGCGCTGACGCTGGTCGGCTTGTCCATCGCCCCTCCCGCCGTGCCGGCCGGGACGGTGTGCCTGGAGAGGAGGGTGTTCCCGGCTGAGTGCCGCGGGCTCCGCAGCACCTACCGCGGCAGGATCACTGTAAGTGCCCGCCCCGCACACGCGTGTCCCTGTCCCGCTGAGCCCCGCACACGCGTGTCCCCGTCCTGTGGGGCTGGCCGAGCCCTGCCCACGCGTGTCCCTGTCGCGGCTCAGCCCTGTCGCGGCGTGTCCCTGTCCCGGCCCATTCCCGGTTCTCCGGACTCACGCGGGGTTCAGGGAGCGCTGCCCCGCTTGGGCTCTGCGATGTTGATGATGTGCGGGCTCGCTGTTTTATCCTGGGCATCAAACTTGTGCTGCCGGCCCCGCTGCCCTTCTTTCCGTGTCACGTTTCTCCTTGCAAGCAGCCAGCTGGCTTGGAAGATCTTGGATGGAGACCCGTGTCATCCCAGAGAGCAGCATCACCCAAATGTTGTTTCTGCAGGAATCCAGGTTTCAAAAGCAGCGTTACTCTCATGCAGAAGTTCAGAGCTATAAATCTCTCCTGTTCACATGTTCAGGGTTTTCCTGAAGTGCTTTGAGATTTGCCTAGAGAGGAAGCATCCCCAGGAGATATTTTCCTTTGAACTGTAAAAGCATTGCACGTTGCTGTTTTCTGTTAAAATTGTGTAGTTGTGTCTGAGCTGATTGCTTACATGAGGCACCTGGTGCAAGGGAATGCTTGCTTGGAATTGCAGCTTTTTGCTTGCTTGCTTTATTTTTTTTAATTAGTCTGAAGCTGTACACCTGACCATGATATAAGCCACTCTAAGTGCATTATTTTATCTGAAAGTGAAAGTGGGGTAGTACAGATTGTTCATGGCTGCATTGCTAATGGATCTTAGATTTTCTTGAGCTAGAGATGTTTTTATTTTTCTTACCTGAATTATTTTCCTTTTTTTTCCCCCTTTGTCTGTTTGTTTAATTATTTTTTGAATGTTTGGAGTAGTTGAATAGAGCAGATTGCTGTGCCTTGTGTGAGAAGGCATATCCTTGTGCTGAGCCAGGTTAACCTCTCCCCTTCCCATGTACAGCAGAAAACAGTCAGTAATCATTCCCTGTTTCCACTGTGCTGCTTTAGCTCCATATCCCTCCCTCAGTTTCATCCCTCAGTTCCCGCTGCTCCAGGGTAAGAAGTGAACCCGGATTTGCTGAGCAGCTGTAGACCCTTAGTTATCACTTCAGGTGTAGGCCAGACTGCAGCAGTTCTGTGTAAAGCTGCCCCGTGGATTTAAAGGGGCACAATAGCATTTTCCTTCCCTTTTCCAGTAATTTCTAAGACTCAGTTTACTCGTTTTAGCTGTTGCCAGGTGTTGAACCCATGTTCTTGCATTGCAGGGCCAGGGTTTCTTTCCTGCAGGACAGCAGCTCTTTCAAAGCCCATAATTCTGCATGTAAAGTTAGGATTGTCTGCTCCCACAGTCCTCTTGCAGACCCACACCTAGAACTTCTTAATAAATTTTCTTTCTTGCATTTCAGATCACTCATGAACGTGTTAAGTGAAGAAACCTTAGGAAAGATTTTGTCAGGCCTGTAGTGTGGATGTCCTTTCATTGAACACTTGCTCTCTTTTTCTACTTTTAACTGTTACCTTCCGAGGTTTCCTTTCCTATTCTGTGGCTGCCTTTTTTTTATTTAGGATGCTCTGCTGAAGGGTCTAGAAGGCAAAGGAGACCCAGCCAACCTTGTTCACTCACTCAGCAGCTTCTTTACCTAGCTCTAGACTTGTGTGATTTTCTTCTGTAAGCACATGTTGATTGTTTCCCAGAGTGTAGTCTTTATGCCTGTTATCTACTGGTTGTTCTTTTTACTATTTACTACCATTTTACAATGATACAAGTCTGTTCAACTGCCTGTGGTTGTATGAAAGGTACAGTTAATTCAGCAGGAAATATTAAAAGGGCAACTTAACTTGCTTGCTGTTGGTGTTGTATCATTTTAGGCCGACATCAGCTGGTCAGTGAATGACGAGCCACAAGGGACTATCAAACAGCCCTTAGGGTATATTCCAATCATGGTGAAGTCCAAATTGTGCAACCTCTGTGGTTTTTCTCCAGAAGATCTTATGCAGCACCATGAGGAGGAAGAGGTAACAGGGATTTTGTGGGTCAGGATAACCTGAATTTTGACCTGAGCATTCTCTCAGGTCACCTCCTCTTTGCAGGGCTTGGGCATTTATATTTTGTTTCAAGTTTGACTTCCCATTTCCTCTTGAAAGCAGCTTGTTTAAGGGGGCTCCATGAAGCAGCTTGAGAACTTTGCAACCATGGCTGTTGTTGAATAGAGGGATCTGTTTGGTGCCAATTCCTACAGTTTTGGTATAGAACCTGTGAGCTGCCACCCAGCAACTGAGGGTGCTATGAAAGGGACTCTGTGGAGAGAAAGACTGGGAGAACAGGCATTGAAAGACACATTTCCACTCCCAGATGTCTTTTGCAGCTTTTTCCCTATCTCCCCAGTAGCATGTTAGCTGTTTGTAATTGAATACAGAATTATTTAGTGCTGCATTTTGCTCTCATGAAAAAGGAGAGAGCAAACTACAAAAAAAAAAAAAACAGAAAAGTAAGCTTGTATGTGGGAACAGAAAGAGATCTTTTGTTCTGAAAATGCCTATGGTTTATAAACTCAAAATGAGAACTTCTGAGTATTTATTTTAAAAAGTTAATATCAGCTATCCAGAGCTGTTCCATTGACCACAAAGGGTTTTTTTTCTTCCTTTAAACTGTGGAACGTGCATCCCTTTCCTTGCAGTCTACTACATTTAGACTTCATAAGTCCTTGGTAAGGAGTGCAGCCTTACCAAAAGCAGTGCTGAATCATGTCTTGCTATTTCCATTAAATGCTTGGTTTTCATGTGTAATACACACATTTTTTTCTTTTACTCAAAATGCTGGTTCTGAGTTTCTAAGCATATCAAAATAATTTTTCTTCTCCTGCCAGGAAATGGGAGGCTACTTTATAATCAATGGCTTAGAAAAAGTTATCAGGATGCTGATTATGCCCAGGCGAAACTTCCCTCTTGCGATGACAAGACAAAAGTGGAAAAACAGAGGCCCTGGTTTCACAGAGTATGGTAAGCTCAGCAGTTTCCTGCAGCATCCTGGTAACAGCTGCTTGAGGTCAAACAGGAGTGACCATCTGTAGTTGAATTTTGGTAGTTTGTTTTGTTACAGTTCTTGTATAATGTTAATATTTTTTACTGCATATAAGAATAAAGGGTAGACACGCCCCCATGATGGTACAAGCAAGAAACAAGGGCTTGCCTTGTGTGATCTCCCCATGGGGAGCCAGGAGATTTTATTCCAGGCCTTGCAGTACTTAGGTGTAACTAAAACCCCACCTTCAGTACAAGCCAGTGTCATCCAATGAGCTCCTTTCACTGATTTTGTCCATACTTTGTGGGGGTAAATTTAATATCCATGAAGCAGAGTAAACTAGGTTCATGGCTGCACCTTCCCTTTGTCAAGTATACTCAGCAAAACCAATTTAAAATAGAATTAAGGCAGAAAATGCTAAAAATAGCACTTTAAACTCAGGTGTTGCCAATTGCTGATTTGACTGGGCCGTGGTGCTTGAGCACACACTGTAGTTCCACACTAGTTTTACTTCAAGGCAGCACCAGATTAGATGGTCCTTTTTTGTTTTATTTTTATTTGCCCTGAATAGCGTGGGGCGGGACCAGGAAACAGTGCTGCAGCACTGCCACCCAAATACAGAGACAGGAGTACAATTAGGAACAATTCTTGTGTGTTAATCTGTCCTACAACCAAAGGTTACAAACAGAATAGTTAAGATCTGGGTATTTCTTTAAAAACTTTCTACATCTTCCAAGCCTTTCAGCAAATATTCTGACTGTCCTGAGACATTGCCCTCTTTTGCTAAGAGCTGAGTTGAGCTGGTGTGTTTATTTGAAGTGACACACTGACACTGAAATGAGTTATTTGCCTCATGTTCTCAGCCATTAGGTACCAGACTTTCTCATGAATTGTCTCACACCTGCTTGGATACATCACAGCAATGGAGCCGCTTGGTTTTGTGCAGCTCATGCAGGTGTTGTGATTTTTGCAGGGGTGGTGATGCACTGTGTCAAGGATGAGCACACTGCAATAAATATGAACCTTCACTACTTGGAAAACGGCTGTGTCATGGTGAATTTCATTTTTCACAAAGAATTGTTCTTCCTCCCCTTGGGATTTGCTCTGAAGGTAAGCAGTGAATTCTTGTGCTTTCTGTCTCAGATAAATACAGAAGTTTTGCAAAGCATTTTTATTTTAAGTAATGAAAAGAAGCTAATTCAACTTGGAGTATTTTCAGTCAGCCTTCCTATGCTGGTTGGAGAAAGGTCATCCAAACTGTAACACTGAAATGGAACACTCAATCTGCAGCAGAGGAAATGTCTGCAGGGACAAGGGATGAGAGGAGAGTCACAGTCTCATGGTTTTGTGGGGTTTTGCTAATGAATGGTATGGATGGAGATCATTATCGGGGTATGAATATTCCCTGCATTACTCTCTAAGCACCTCAATCCCACAGCATTTTGCAGTTTGCATTGTGGAAGGGCATTTCCAGAGCACTAAATCATAGGGTGCCTTCGTTCTTTAGCTGTATTTTTTAAGCAGATGTTGTTATGACCTTATTTTTCTGATCTGATGCACTTCTGTCTCTCAGGCATTAGTTAATTTCCCAGACTACCAGATTTTTGAAGAGTTGGTGAAAGGAAGGGAAGATGACACATTTTATGTGAACTGTGTTACTGAGATGATGAGAGCAGTGGTGGATGCTGGCTGTTTGACACAGCAAAACGTCCTGGAATACCTGGGAAAGAGCTTCAGGGTGAAACTCAACCTGCCTGAGTGGTACAGCAACGAACAGGCTGCAGATTTCATTCTGAGGTCTGTATGAGGGTGTGATCCAGTGCCATTGTGTTGAATTTATAGGCATAAATGAGAGTATTATAATGATGTGTATTTTAATGGATTGACACAAGTATTCCCAAAACAGTTTTACAAGAGGGTGACAGTTTTTATTTAGATGTGATTTTTGTGATGTCATTGATGAAAACCACAAAGGTTGAGGAAGAGAAGGTTAAAGCTGGCACTGTGACTGAGGCTCCAGTTGTTGAACAGAAATAGTGCAGTTTATTATTGGTTTCACACAATCTCTGTCCACTGAATAACTTGTACTGTTTAAAATGGCAGAAAATAAATGCTTTAAAATCTCGTTCTTCTATGAAATAAGTTAGAAAGCAATGGAAAAATTGCTTTTGAGGCTGTCAGTGCAGCAGGCATTCAACTGAAAAATGTATTTTTTGGGTAAAGCAGGTGTTTTCCTCCAGCTTTAGGAATTAGGTGTGATATTCCCTTTTTGTTTGTGCTAGAGTGTTGCTTAGCCTGCAGTTTTCCACACATGGCTTGATAGCAGTGGAGATTTGGACTTTCTGTGGCAGGACACTGATAGTGCTAACACAAATATTTTGTAGTTTACATATACTTGCCTTGTTAGGCTTATGTATCAAAAAAAAAAAAGAAAAATTGGTTTACAATTGTGTAGGACAAACTTGAAGAACACGAAGCTGACATGAAGAGATCATGGTAGTTGTCCTCCTTCTTTCTCCTCCTTCAGCAATTGTATCTGCATTCACCTGACCAACAGAACTGAAAAGTTCTACCTGCTCTGTATGATGACCCAGAAGCTCTATGCTTTTGCCAAAGGGGAGTGCATGGAGGATAATCCGGACAGTCTTATGAATCACGAGGTGCTCACCCCAGGACAGCTTTTCCTTATGTTCTTAAAGGTAAGGTTATGGCTCCCACATCTCTAAATTTCTTTACGGATCAGAAAGTTGGTAACATGCTTCTGACTTAAACAGCTAACTTACTACTAATCTATTCCAATGCAGTTTATAGGGCATACCTAATTTTAGGATGCTCTGAGGAGAGTAGTCCTGTTCAGAAGCTTGATTGTCATATAAAATTCACTGTGGGATAGTAGTTCTCATCCCCAAATAAGATACTTCCCTGAGTTATTACATAATTCCTTAATTCTTTTTTCCCCTTTAGCCAAAATTTTCTTTGGCATTGTTTTGTTAAAAGACTCAAAAATTCTCTACTACGTGAATGGTTTGGAAGTGAATTTGGGGAAGCATTTTAGTGCTGTATGAAACAGCTACCAGGAACAAGAAAAAGCTGCTTTCCTGCCTAGCCCTTATTGTTGGGTCAGCAGGGGAGTGAGTTAACAGCCAGCCCCTTTTTTGAATTCTAGGTTCCTAAATAGTCTAAAGCATACAGTAAACACAGTGTATACAGAGTTATTCTCATGGTCAGATTAAAGGTACAGTTTATGCTTTGGGTTTTGTCGGGCTTTATGAAATTCTGTTGTTGTGCTTCATTTGCCAGACTTACCACAATTCTGGGTGGAAGTGATTGCTAAGCTGTTGGGTGGGTGTTTTCCTTTTAGTTCTGTGTTGACATGATACCATCAGCATCTTGATAGAATGAAGTCAGTGTTGGAAATAAATCTGGAAAACTGTCAGTTCCTTAAAAGCTGTCCATCTTGCTAATTTCAGAGGAGTTCTGTAGCATGTGCAGCTGATGTGCTAGAGTAGAACTGATGTTCTAATTCGAGCCTTTCTTTTCTTGTTTTAATTTTAAATCTCTCACTTTTAAACCGTAGGAGAGGCTTGAAACCTGGCTGCAATCTGTTAGGTTTGTTTTGGAGAAAAGAGCAGAAAAGACAGATATCAGCCTCAACACAGACAGCCTGGTGAAGGCATTCAGCCTGGCGCCAGACTTCACCAAGCCATTTGAGTACCTGCTTGCAACTGGCAACCTGCGGTCTAAAACAGGTAGGTCTGCAGGCTTAAGATGCCTTTTTTTCCTTCTTTTTTTTTCCTGTAAAACAGAATGAGGAATAACATAAAATTGAGTTCTTAACTGAAAACAGCTACTTGTAGGCAGACATTGTACACTGTCACTGAATTGCTGAAAGGGGTTTGAAGAAAGGGATAGTTGAGGAAAAAGGCAAGATTTAGGCACAAGCCAGGCATTGCCATTGGTATAGTACAGGTTAGTTATGAAAGCAAAGCCTCTACCCAGGTGAATAGTTGAAATGAAATTTAGCATTGTCCAAAAGACAGTGGCCATATTTTGATTTGCTTTCCCATAGATTATTTCTTGTTAGAAGTTGCAATGTAGACAGAGGAGAGGCATTTTTTAATCCGGACTGCCCCATTAGTCATGTGAGCTTAAATGGAGAGAAACTGTTTTGCTGATGTATATTCAGGTTTATCTGATGCTTCCCTGAACTGTCTAGTATGACAACGTTGTAATGGAGTGCCCACTAGAAAATGAAATTAGATTAAAAACCTGCAGAATTTTGGTAGAACATACCAGCTGTAAACTCCTGGTCACTTCACTGGCAGTTACTTCCACGCGTTTGTAAAAGGACCTAAATTTTGAGGAATAGCTTGGAATTTAAAGTCTCTAGGTCTCTTGCAGGTCATTGAGTTGCTTGTGCACACTCACCTTCCTTGTTGGGATCTAGTGTGAGCATCTTTAGGGCTTGTCAGTGAAAAATAAACTGTCTTGTGACATCATCCTGTATTTGTTAAACCTGGATGTGGTCCTGACATAAATCTCACCTTTGTTCCCTAGGGCTGGGCATGTTACAGAGCAGTGGTCTCTGTGTGGTGGGGGACAAGCTGAATTTCATCCGCTACCTCTCCCACTTCCGCTGCATCCACAGAGGGGCAGCATTTTCCCAGATGAGAACCACGACTGTGCGCAAGCTGCTGCCCGAATCCTGGGGCTTCCTGTGCCCTGTGGACACCCCGGATGGAGAGCCCTGTGGGCTGATGAACCACATGACAGCTCTGTGTGAAATCGTCACCGAGATGGTGCCCGTGTCAGACATCCCACCTTTGTTGTGTTCTCTGGGTGCGTTTTGCTGGCCTGATGGTTTAGTGAAGTGTTCTCTTTCTTATGTCCCTGTCCTGCAGCCCCATGCCTGGGAAAGGTTCTCCACACTGCATCACAGCACACTGCTCTATGCTTTGAGAAGGTGAAATTGAGTTTGAGCTGTACTTACTGTGCTTCTGCTTAGTGGTAAATAACACATTGCTTGTACAGGCACATCAGCCATTTGGGGACTCTAAAATTCAATGTCAGTGCCTCTCAGCCGTGTGCTGTAGAGTGAGGATGTTCACTGAAGCACAAGGAATTGCACAGTACAAGCTCTGAGAAACGGGGCTGAGGAGTAACTTTGTAACAACTTGCACTGAACTGCGGTTCACTTGTGATTACCACAACAATGAGAATCCTTATTTCAATCAGAAAAATGGGGAGGGGAATGACATTCTAAGTTGTAAATGTTTTTTGTTTTTTCATTGAACTGCCTATGGCTTTGCTAAGAATTTTTTGATGTCTCAAAGTTTTTTTGGTGTGGACTGAGAAGTGTGAAAATAACTTCTATGTTCTGTTTGCTTTTTTTTTTTGTTCCTTCCATCAACCCCCTCTTCCCACAGGTGTCACCCCCATTGATGCAGCTCCAAGCCAGCCTTACTCAGAGTGCTACAGAGTTGTGCTGGATGGCTCCATGGTGGGCTGGGTGGAGCAGGAGTTGGCTCCTGAGATTGCACAAACCCTCCGCCGTTTCAAGGTTTGTTGTCTTGTTTGAAATGTTTCTTGGCTAAACATCCTCAACATGCAGTGGTCCAAGATAGGCATGTTTGGAACTTTATGACTTTTTTTTTATTTTTTAATCTGACCCAACAAATTTTCTTTGGCTGTATATTAATTAGTACTGGAGTGTGCTTTTGTGGATTTTTTTAATCCATATATTTCATTTGTTGGTTTATGACATAATTTTTGAAAGAACATTTTCTTGGAAAAGGCAAGATAAGACATGTTCTGGCTTTTATTTTTTGGTGGAGGTTTCTCTGAAAGTTTTTCCAAGATCTTTTCTCTGTCTCTTTATATTAGTGGCTACGCCTCTGGTTGATCTTTTCACTGTGTGACCAGGTGGATGCAGTTTAGTTAAATTTGGTTTGTGTTTCTGGATTGTTATTTCTTTGCACCAACAGATAACACAAGAGAAGAGATTTCCTGCACGGGCAGAAGTGGTCCTTATCCCAATGACAGGAAAACCCAGCCTGTATCCTGGGTTGTTCATTTTCACCAGCCCTTGCCGGATGATGCGACCTGTCAGAAACCTGTCCTATGGAAGGAATGAATGGATTGGGACTCTGGAACAGGTGGGGTTTGAATATTCCCATGTTACAGAGGTACCTGGCATCAAAAATGGGTTTGAAAAATGTTTACGAAAGGGCTGAGGATGGAGCATAGGGAGCCTGTGTTGAAGAGCTAGAATAGGTGACAAAAGGGGGTTTTTCCCTCCTGCAGATTGATTTCTGGTAAATGTCATAGCTGGACTGTAGAGATCTTTTTGAGATCTTGAAGTCTGCTCTCAGTATTAACTTTGTGAAGATTGGAGGTGAAGGATTGCTGTGTTGTGTGTACCATGTCATCTTGTGTTATATCGTGTTTGCCAAATGGCTCCTGGGCAGCCAGGCAGTGGATTGCCAGGGAGCTTGTCCACTTGGAACCATTAAAGGGGGAGACAGGAAGGAGGACATCTTACTGCAGTTTTGTATTTCAGGCTTTCTTTCCTTGCAGCTAATCTGTGATAGGTGGTTTACCAGCTGTCTGATTTGTCTTGCTGATACACCAAGGTGCAGACAGCAACCACAGCTGAAACTGAAAAGGATAGAAAGCCATCAGAGACAGCTTTGTTTTGGTTTTTTCCCGTTTAAAAAAAGGAAGTGAACAAGCATTATCCAATTTGATGTTTGTAGATCTTCATGAACGTGGCCACACTGGAGTCAGAGGTGGTGCCTGGAGTGACCACTCACCAGGAACTCTTCCCTCACAGCATTTTGAGCGTGGTGGCCAATCTCATTCCTTTCTCTGATCACAACCAAAGTCCACGGAACATGTACCAGTGTCAGATGGGTAAGTGCTGTAGTACCCAATGCTGCAAGTCCCTGGGCAAGGGAATTAACACTTCATTAACACCTCTAGTATATTGAATTTCTGATGGTGTTATTAGAAAGATGTCCTTAAAACACTACTTCCTTCTCATACTTTTCTGCAAGTAGCAATATGACTTCATTCAAAACTCAATTCCCTTGCCAGGATATTGATGCTGCAGAAGCAAATGCTTTTTGGTCTGGAAATATGTAACATGGGGCTCCCTATGGGAGACACTGGGGAGAAGATACATGCATACATTCCCCCCCCCCCCAAAAAAGACAAAACAAAACAAAAAACCACAAACAAAGAAAATCTCTTAAGTAAGCAAAACCAAAAACACCACACACACCTTAGTGGGGATTTTGCAACTGCAGAAAAGAAAACAAACATTCAGAAAAGAAAACAAAATTAGGTGTAGTCATTATGTAAAGCTATGTGAAAGGAATTAAGTATTGTGGTTCGTAAAAAATTATAGCTGGGCTTAGAGCAGTTACTGAGTTCCAAGGAGTTAAGGATTGGTAATCCCTCTAAACTTGTGTTTCCAGCTTTTTTCTTAACAAGATACATGGAGGAATAAATCCAAGTTTCCTTCCCTCCAGGAAAGCAGACCATGGGGTTTCCTGTTTACAACTACAAGGATCGTTCGGATAACAAGCTGTACCACCTGCACACCCCCCAGAGCCCACTGGTGAGGCCCAGCATGTATGACTACTATGGGATGGACAGCTATCCTGTGGGCACCAACTCCATTGTGGCTGTCATCTCCTACAGTGGCTATGACATGGAAGATGCAATGGTAAGCCCCCCAGAAGAAAAAATTCCTGCTGTCTTGTGAAGGAATCTGATGTGGGGCACTGGGAGGTAAGGGTGGTACCCCGCTGAGAAGACCTTACTCTCTGCTTCTGCTGGTTCTCACTTTTTGGGCAGATTCAGCAGCGCATTGGTTAAGTAATGCTGGAGGTACTGGGAGTAGAGCAGAGCTTCCTTTGTCTAAGGCAGTGGCCTTCCAGCTTTGAAAAATACTGGGGTTGTGGGAGGCTTGAGCTTTTTAGAATGGCAATTTACTGGGAGGCTTTAAAAATGCAATGTTCTCATTTTGATCTGATGCTTACCTTTGCAAATCTTTTCTTTTTTGAACTTATCAGCAAGTCTTTAACAGGCTTTTGTTTCTCCTTTCTAGATCATAAATAAATCCTCCTGGCAAAGAGGGTTTGCTTATGGAAGTGTTACCAAGGTGGAGAGCATTGACCTTTCCCTTAAAGCCAGCAGGGCAGGCGATAATTTAGTATTTGGCATCAGGCCTGGCGATCCAAACGTTGGGGAGAAGCTGGATGCTGATGGACTGCCTTTTGTTGGATCTATCCTGCAGCCTGGGGACCCTTTCTACAGCTTCATGAACCTCAGCACAGGGGAGACCTTCACTGTGTACTATCCGTAAGTACAGCTTGTCGCCCCTTGTTTCCCATCCTGTGAGGAGAGCAGTTGGTTCTTTCCTTGCAGATGTTCCTTTTCTCCTCACATAAGTGTCCATGGCTTGACAGCGTGAAGTTCATGTTGTGGGTAACTCTCAGGCATGCATCACATCTTTTCTCTGAGCCCGGGTGTGCTGCAGAGCCGGCTTATCCCAGGGGAATGTTTTCTTGGTGATTTGCCTGTGCTGGTTGCACGTGGACATGATAAGAGTTAAGCCTTCAGCAGACACCTGGTACATGGCGTATCAGGCTGAGGACTCATTTAGAGAAGGAGCTTGTTGGCAAAGCACACACTTTGCCTTCCCTTTCTGCTGTCAACTTCCCTATCTAGTAAAGAACTGAAGAGGGTTCTTTATTCTTCGTTATTTTTTATCCCATCTGTATGGTGTGGATTTATTGCTGGCAGGGAGAGGGGCTGCTGCCTTAACACAATGGAAATGGCAGTGGGATGAAGTTTATCAGATACAAAGTGTAATATAGATGAAGCAAGTTGAAATCATCTTAATTTAAATCATGGGTGGCACATTACCTGATCACCTGAAAGTGGTAGCTGCATGGCACTTGTAAGATGCCCTTGTACTGCTTCCTTGCCCTAATTCTAACATAGTGTGAGTTCCCCTCACTGATGAGTAGTACTTTGAAGAATGGTGTTGTTTCTCAAGTGTCCCAAGGCATTTTATAAGTGGTTTAAGTTTTTTGCTTCCTTTTTCTATCTAAACTAAAAACTATTAGCACACCTGACACCTTTGCTGTGATTGTTCCTCCACCTACACAGGAGTAAAGAAGTGGGCATTGTGGACAACGTTAGGTTGTGCAGCAATGACCGTGGCACTGGGAAGTTCAAGAAGGCTTGCATCACAGTGAGGGTTCCCCGAAATCCCACTATCGGAGACAAATTTGCCAGCCGTCACGGACAGAAAGGTATCCTGAGCCAGCTCTGGCCTGTTGAGGACATGCCCTTCACAGAGAACGGGATGGTTCCAGACATCCTCTTCAACCCTCATGGCTTTCCCTCCCGCATGACCATTGGGATGTTAATCGAGAGCATGGCAGGGAAGTCAGCAGCCCTGCACGGGGTCTCCTACGATGCCACTCCCTTCACCTTCACTGAGAAGAAGTCTGCTCTGAAATACTTTGGCGAGACTTTAGTAAGTGCAGGCTACAACTTCTTTGGGACGGAGAAGATGTACAGCGGCATCAGCGGGGTGGAGCTGGAGGCAGACATCTTCGTGGGGGTGGTGTACTACCAGCGCCTGCGCCACATGGTCTCTGACAAGTTCCAGGTGAGGACCACGGGGCCCCGAGACGCTGTCACCAACCAGCCCATCAAGGGGAGGAACGTGGAAGGTGGGATCCGCTTTGGTGAGATGGAGCGGGATGCTCTGCTGGCCCACGGCACGTCCTTCCTGCTGCAGGACCGCCTGTTCAACTGCTCCGACGGCTCCGTAGCCTACGTGTGCACCAGCTGTGGCAGCATGACATCCCCTGTGCTGGAGAAACTGTCCCACTTCTCTGCGACAAGCGGCAGGAGGTACTCCTGCTCCATCTGCAATGAGGTGGATGCCATCGAGGTTGTCCCTGTGCCCCATGTCTTCCGCTACTTTGTAGCAGAGCTGGCAGCCATGAACATAAAAACAAAGCTCAATGTGGAGTAGCTTGGTCCTTGGCATGGTAATGCTTGGAGGGAGGAGGTATCAAGTCTTGTCCTTATCCCTGATTTCAGGTGTTAAGTCAGTTCTCAGGTTCTTCAAAACAATTCAACTTTAATTTGATCTTTGTATTCAACAGGGTGGTTGCCATGCTGTAGAGCAAGGAAAGATGGCTCTGTTGGTTTGTTTGGATTTGCTAAAGGATCACCAGCTATTGAGATGTATATGAAAATCAGGCGCTATTCCTGCTCTGCCCGAGCTCCTGGGTTGAGAGAGATGGGGTTCTTTCAGTGCTGGCTGAAACTGCAGGGATGAAGAGGTCATAAAACAGCATGAAGTGAATGCTGGAAATTACAAAAAAATTTTTTTGGTGGTGTTTTTTAAAGAAAAATCTTTGAAAAGCATATGCCTTAATGATGGGTTTGTGTTAAAGAAAACCAAAACACGTCCAAAAATTTTATTTCAATACATGTGCCTTGAATCATAAAGAAGATGGCAGAAAGTTCTGCTGCTTGATGCCTCAGCTTTGACTGCAAGTAACCACAAGGTTGCCCTGCCAGGTGTGTCCTGGAAGTGTTCAGTGTCACCAAGCCGAGGGGTGCTGGGGTTTGGGGGTTGTTTTGGTGCATTTTCCTGAAGAAGAATAAAGCAGAGGTATTTCCAGCCTGGCTCGTGCATGTGCAGCATGGATACTGTGGGACTGGAGTTCGTCCTCCTCCTGAATCCGCAGCAGCTGCCGTTCCCCTCTGCCTGCCCTGGCTGCTGCGGGGCACAGCCTGTGCCCGGCCTCAGCCCTACCCTGCGGTTCCCGAGTTCTTTTGTAATTTCTTCTTCACCTGCCGGCAGCGCCGTGCTGGGGCCGGGGGGTGCCCCCGGGCCCTGGCGGGCCTTAGGGTAGGGCTGAGGCCGGGCACAGGCGGTGCCCCGCAGCAGCCAGGGCAGGCCGAGGGGAACGGCA
>JAHLSL010013021.1:167572-184419 GCA_025920805.1 Petroica traversi
CTCCCGCCCGCCTCCCAGGTGTCCCTTTTCCCTGTCCGAGGCTACCCGGGGCCTCGCTGCCCCGGGCCATCCCCAGTGCCCCCCTCTCTCCAAGCTCCCCCCGGCCCCCTCGGCTGCCCCGGCCCCGCTGACAGCCGTGTCCCTAGGGTGGACTCCATCATGCTGCTCGAGGAAGGCTTCCAGGTGACCAGCGTCGACGCCAGCGACAAGATGCTCAAGTACGCGCTGAAGGAGCGCTGGGAGCGGCGCAAGGAGGAGCCCTTCGACCGATGGGGTGCGGGGGCTGTGGGGGCCGGGAGGGGCCTGCGGACACTGACACCCCCCCCAGCACACTGTCCACGGCCCCTCGCAGTGCTCGGGCCATTCACCTGCAGCTGCCGCTGGCCAGGTGGCCTTGCTGCGGGGACCTGCCAGTGCCAGCTGCTCGGCAAAGGCAAGCCACGGTCCTTGCCTGTCTGGCTGCTGGGCGGAGGCCAGAGCCAGCACCCACGGGGGCCTGGGAAGAGCTGGGTGATGCTGGGATGGGGTCTTGCAGGCAGGGGAGGCCGTTGAGTGACCCTGCCCTCATCCATTTCCTTGTGCTGCAGTAATCGAGGAGGCCAACTGGCTCACACTGGAGAAGGACCTGGAGAAGCCAGGGGATGGGTTTGATGCAGTCATCTGCCTCGGGAATTCCTTTGCACACCTGCCTGACTTCAAAGGTGAGTTGGGGGCAGGGGAGAGGAGGGGGAGCACCTATGCATGTGTGCACGGAGTCTTCCAGCAGGCTGAAAACATGTCCTAACTCATGGCATTAGTGGGACAGGATAACACACAGTGTAGCTGCTGTTTCGTGGCACATCTCCAGGGAAGCTGGAGCTGAGGCCCTGCTGCCCCAGTCTGTGACATGAGTGGGCCCACTGGGTTCTACTGCCGTGGTGAAGGTTTGTGCATCAATGTCACTGGCAAGGCTGGAGGCACATTTGTGCCACAAAGTCGGGTGGTGGGTTTCCCACATGGCGTGCTCTGCTCCAGTGAGGCTGAGAATGTGCCTGAGCTCATGCCATGGGTGGGGCTGTGGGTTCTCCAAGCTGAGATTTAGGGTAAGATGATAGGGGCAGGTATCTGTGTATGCCTGTGTATGTGTGTATGGTAAAATAATACCATATGGGCTGTGCCACAGGGTACAGCCAGTGCCTTGAGACGCCATAGTTTCCTCTCCAGGGGACCAGAGTGACCACAAGCTGGCCTTGAGGAACATTGCCAGCATGGTGCGGCCCGGAGGCGTCCTGGTCATTGACCACCGCAACTATGATCACATCCTGGCCACGGGCTGCGCGCCACCTGGCAAGAACATCTACTACAAGGTTGGTGGCTGGCAGGCCCTGCCCCATCCCAATCCCCTTTGCCCCAGCCCCACAGCCCCAAGAGGGCCAGGCAGGGCGGGCAGCAGGATTGTGCCCAGGCTGGGGGCCACTGTGTCCCCACAAGACACAGATGTCTTCTTGTGGTCTCCCAGAGCGACTTGACCAAGGACATCACCACCTCAGTGCTGCTGGTAAACAACAAGGCACACATGGTGACCTTGGACTACACGGTGCAGGTCCCCCCTACTGAGGCAGGGGCAGACCCGGAGCTGAGGTGAGGAGAGCTGCAGAGGTGGCTCCCAGCATGGGGGGGTGGCTGGCACCGTGCCCCACTGTCCCCCTGCCTCATCAGCGTTGCCTCCTTGCAGCAAGTTTCGGCTCTCGTACTACCCGCACCGGCTGGAGGCCTTCACTGCTCTGCTCAAAGGTGCCTTCCAGGGAAAGTGCCAGCACAGCGTCCTGGGCGACTTCCAGCCCTACACACCGGGACAGGCCCACGTGCCCTGCTACTTCATCCACGTCGTGAAGAAGACAGGCTGAGGGGGCTACGGAGATGGGACTGTGGTGGCTGAGAGGTCCAAAGCAGCTGTGGGTCCAAGCAGGGGGTGGGGACATGGCTGAGAGCCACCTGGGAGACCCCTCCCCTTAATTAAGAACACTTGTGAGAGCTACCTGCGGTCATGGTCCGTGTGTCCCTGTATGGGCAGGGGACGGGGCAAGGGGACGGCCACAGCCTCCTCAGGACTCTGTGGAAGGAGGTGCTCAGCCTGAGGGCAGCACAGGATGGGTGCAGGCACAGCTTCCCCACCAAGTCCACAGCTGCAGATGCCAGACATGCCTGCAGTGTGGGGCTTGGGGACCCCCTGGAAGCAGAAGGAGGGGTGAGCTGGCTCACAGGTGGTTGCACTTCCCAACTGAGCCCCTGCAGCAGGGGCCGCTCACCGGAGTGTGTGGAACCTGTTCTCTCACATACACCTCCCAAACAGGAGCTGACTCCTTTCCTTGACACTCCTCAGCCCCATACAGGGGTACCCACTCCCCAGCGGGGCTCCCAGAATGGGGAGGCTCCACACTGGAGCCTCCACCAGTGCTTGTGCTGTGGCTGCAGCTCCCTCCATTCCAGCCTGAGGAAGATGTGGTGCCCAGATGCAGCAGCACGGAGCAGTGCGGTCAGGGATAGTCCTGCCTGAACATGCTCAGGCGCCAGAGCCAGAGCCACAGGGCTCCAGGCATGCACCAGCTGGAGACTCACACATGGAATGCCAGAAGCTGCTGTGGAACCAGCCCTTAGCAGAAGAGCTCCGGGGGAGCAGGCCCTCACAGCCACCCTCAGCCCAGGGATGCAGCTGTCAGCAGGCTCAATGCCTACAGCAGGTGGGGCAAAACCTGGCACCAGCAACCCCTCGGGCTGCGCAGAGGCCGAGAGCAGCTACAAGCACCTGGCCACAGCAGCTGCCAAACACAGCTCAAATGCCATTTGTTTGGCACCCTTGGAAAAGGCTGGGAAGCAGGGGATGTGTGATGCCACCAGCAGCTGCTGTGAGGCTGCAGAGGGAGGTGAGACAAGACCTCGGGGGGGTCTGGGTCGAGTGCTGCTCAGCACAAATTAGTGCAGACATGGCAGCTCCAGGCTTCCAAGGCTGAAGCTTGCCTTCTCCCCGTGCCAAGTTTCTCCTCTTATCTGATGGGAATTTCTTTGCTGCCACTTACTCGCAGTGCCTCCAGCAAGAACTGGGCTCCTTCTGCAGAGGGAGCTCAGCTCCCAGCTAAGCAAGCCCCTCTCCCTCAGGCTTTCCTCATCCACCATGGGCTCCAGCCATTCTGCTCCCCTCTCTACCTGCAGGACAGTAATTTCTCTGCACCACCCAGCCCACCCAAACGTTTGCAGGTACCTTCCTGAGCCTACAGAAACCATCAGCAAGCAACAAGTTGAGGTCAGGCAGTGAACACCTAGAGCTAAAAAAACTGTATTTATTCAGAGACTATGTCAAGTCCAGGCCAGCTGGAGCAGCAGTGCCCTGTGTCCTGCTGCCCTCTGGCCAGTACCTCTCACTGGGGGCCGACAAACCAACAAGCAGCCGCCTCCAGCCCTGCACTTGCTGCCAAACCAGGTGCAGTTTGAGCCTTGCTACCCCACCCATGAATGGCCTGTCACCCATGGAGACACTGCTACACTGCCCACAGCCATGGGATTCAGCTTTGTCCCCTCAAGGAAATCACCCTGCCACGTTCCCGGCAGCCACAACGCACTGCTGATACGTGAGGGACCCTTACAGAACCCACCACCCTCCTGGGCTAAGCAGAGTAGCACTTCTACCAAGCTTTGGCTTGTGAAACTGCAAAGACACTATTTCCCACCCTGTGAGGCATCAAGGAAGAGCAGGCAGGTGCCTGTTTGTGCCTGTTCTCCAGTCCCAGCTCTGCTGAGCGTTAGGAGGCCGCAAACTTCTGCTGGATGAGTCTGTACCTGAGCAGCTCCTGCTCAGAGACTGATGGCTGCAACCTGGCAGCAGCCTGCAGAAAATCTTCCATGGTCAGGATCAGAGCAGACTTCTCAGTATCCAGCCCTGCAGGAAAGAACAGGAAAAGGCTGAGAACAAGGGCAGCTGGCAAGATCCAAAAGCCCACTCTCCAGCCATGAGAGACTGAAAGGAAAATCTGTGTCTCTCTCCTTCCCCCCGAGGCCAAGCACTGGAGGTGGACACGACCACATCTGCAGAAACTGCCCTGCCAATAACCCGGAGCCCAGCACTTTAGTCCCAAAGCTGTTGAGGATCTTCTCACACAGCAGTGGTAACTCTCCTCTCTGCCCCTGTGCTGGGCTGCTCCAACACTGGGGACAGGAAAGGGCAGGGCTCCTACCTTCCTCAATCCAGTCCACCTTTCGTTTGACAGCACACATCATGGCATCAGAACACAGCGCGTAGATGTCTGCTCCTGTCAGCTGAGCTGGGCATTTTTCTAGGATGGTGGTGAGATTCACAGAAGGATCCAGTTTAAACCTGGCAAGTGAGGAAACAGTGAGGCAAGTGTAAAAGCCACAGAAAAAGCAGACCAGGAGAGCTGTGACAGCCAGTATGACTGTGCAGGAACAAGCAGAGTACCCACGTTTAGCCACTTCCAGAATGTTCTCTGCTTGCTAAAAAAAAAAAAAGCTAACAGGTTTGCTTTGCTGATTTTTTCAACAATCGCCTCTCTTTGAAACATCACTGCAGCAAGGTCCTCCCTCCTGCTAAGAAAACTTGGAATCACAGCACCATAGCACAGCATGGTTTGGGTTGGAAGGGATCTTAAAGATCATCCAGTTCCAACTTCCCTGCCAACTCCACCTTCCACCAGACAAGGATTCTCCAAGCCCCATCCAGCTTGGCCTTGAACCGTCAAGGGATGGGGCATTCACAACTTCTCTGGGCCTCTCTGCTTCCAGACTAGGAAGCAAAAAGGATGCAGGGAGTAGTCTTGGAGCCACGGTGCAGGATGAACTCTCTAGAACACTATCTGTTTATGCAGTTGGTGTTTGACTTCTCACCTAGATAAATTAAGTGCTCCACATGCTCGGGAACAACCTATAACCAGAGCTGGATGAGAACATGTTTAATGACAGACAGCACAAACCACTGTAACACCAAACCACCCCATCAGAGGCAGGCTGCAGACAGTAAGCCTCCTTCAGCATGACCAGCAGCTGCTGGAGGCCATGGTGGCCAAGACAGGGTGTGACAAAGCTGCTTGCAGCCTGCCCACACTCTCACCTCTACTACTAACTTATGGTCCCAGACAGAGGTGATCACAGCTATCCATGACAAAGTCTCTGCAGAGGCAGTCACAGACACTCACTCAGCTGTGGTGGGTGGTACCTCTGCACCTGAATTGCAGGGCTTACTTTTCTCCCTCCAGAGATGCTCTCAGGAGCACAGAGCAGCTGGAAAAGCAGCCAAACCCTGCTGCTCAGGGATCCTACACAACCAGTGATTGGGAAGACACACAGATCACAGCCTGAACACCCCTGTGCACCACAGAAGGAGAGGCAATGAGCTGAACAGAGCTGCCTTCACGCTTGGATTGGCAAACAGCAGGGGAACTCTTGCAGGAATCAAGCGGGAGCTTCCTGTCCTGCAGTCTCACTGCACCATTCAGATCTGGCTGAGCTCCTTAAGAAAAGCACATGGGCACAGTGGTTGGAAAACTCCATCAACCCCTCCACTGGGACAGGCAGGCTGAGCTTCACCCGTCTTTTAGAAAAACCAGTCCCAGTTCAGCTTCTGGAAATTGCTCTGTCCTCCTGCCCTTCCCGCTGGCTGTGGCTCAGTGACCTCAGGTGCTCCCCAGGGCTCAGACGTGAAGCCACGATGGAGCACACTGAGCATCAGCCCCAGGAGGGCTGTGACTCCCTGGAGGGTGGTGGGAGACTGCTGGAGGAGCCCAGAGTCACTCACTTCCTGGTGACAGCACTCAGCACCTGCAGCTGCGACTCGCGGTCCTCACTGATGCCCACGTAGACCAGCTTGTCAAACCTGTCAGCAGAGAGAAGACAGCTGAGAACAGGCCAAAGCAAACCTGACACAAGTGCTCAGCCCTGTGCTCCAGGAGCTGAAGGGTGGCCCTAGGCAGCTCCCTTTGCAGTCCAGTTTGTGGACGATACAGAGCCTGAAGCAGTCGATGTGCTGGAGGGCAGGGGCAGGCTGGGCAAATGGACTGACAGGAACCACACAGGGTCCAGCAACAGCAGATACAAAGTCCTGCCCGAGGCTTGAGGAATGGCTGGGGGGCAGCTCTGCAGAAAAGGCCCTGGGACACCAATTCCTGCCACCAGTTTGGTGCAACAGCAGGTCTCTCACTGCCCTGCGGGGCTGCTGGGGCAGTAACCAGAGCACTGGGGGCAACAAGCCATGGTATCTTATGCTTCTGCTATAGCTACAGGCACCTCCTCTTGGCTTCCTGTGAGCCAGGGCCAGGGAGCTTCACAAACAATCTCTCTAGAGGGAACAAGGTGGGGACACAGTCCTGCTCACCATGGCCTGGGGAGCCCTGGGGGACTCCCCTGGAGTGAGGCAGGGTAGGATGTGACATACCTGCCCGGCCGTAGCAGAGCTGGGTCCAGGAGGTCAGGCCTGTTCGTGGCTCCGATGACAAACACCTCTCTGGTGGAATGAAGGCCATCAAGCTCTGCGAGGAGCTGTGAGACAACTCTGCAGGGAGCAAGACAGGATACTTAGAACTATGCCTTGGCAAGTCACCCAGTGTCCCACTCAGCCACCAACAAAAAGAGAAAGAAGCGAGGCCAGTGGCAAGTCCATTTCTTGGACTTCAGCTCTTATTTCTTTTCTCTGAAGAGCCCTTACACAGCCATCCAGATTCTCCATCAGTACAGCCAGTGAGCACGTGGGCTGACTGCACAGTAGTCCAAACCCCAGCCAGTCCTTCAAAGGGGAAGACTGGATGGGGACTGCCAGCTTAGCAGAAGAGGAGAGGTAGCCTAGGGAAAATCACCCTGTTTCTGGGTCTCTGTACATACTTTGCTTCTACCAGAAGCAGCTGAAAGGTTTCCCACCACAGGGAAACAGCAGCTAATAGGAGGACAGCACAGCAGGAGTGTGAAGGATGACCTTGGAGAGGCCAAAGGGAGCACTTGGCAGCCACAGAAGCAGATGGAGGAGACTGTCTTAACCAAATGTTTGCACAACTAGCTTGGGCAATTGGGAACCTGAGGCAATGCAAACAGCAGTACTAATGCTCAGAGAGAAGAGACAGGCCATGCTGAGAGCTTCAGGGAGCAGAGAGGGGAAAAAACAGAGAAAGACGGTTGGAATGGACTCTGCCTTTCAGGGCAACCTCATGCACTGCCCGCAGCTGAGGCAGGAATGCTGCTCTCCCAAGGACATCTGATGCTCACTCACCTGTCCATGACACCCCCTGAATCTCCACTTCTCCCACGACTGGGGGCCAGGGAATCTAGTTCATCAAAGAAGATAATGCAGGGAGCAGCTGCCCTGGCTCTGGCAAACACTGTGAGGAGACAGCACAAAAGGTGAAAAAGACCTGGAGGAGCAGTCAACAGCAACAGGACCTCCTACATTCCCAGCAGGGAAGAGCTGTGGATGGAAACCAGATGCCCACTGTATCACTGCTCCTGCCTGAGTGGCTCAATAGACTGGGGACCTGCAGCACCACAGGATGGGCTCAGCTGTGTCTCTGAGGGGCTGCTATCCATCAGGAATACCCCATCAGGAGCAACAGGAGCAGAGAGGGCAGGAGGGGAAGCTGAAGCAAGGCAGGAACAGACTGTAGGAGACAGCTGAGTTCAAGCCCTTGCTGAGAGCTGTGGGTGGGAGCTGTGAAAGGGGGTTTAAGCACTGCCCCCTTCCCTGCAGCACTACAGAACAGCCCCATGTCCCCAGGGGCAGAGGCAAATCCTCACCATCGCGCACGTTCTCCTCGCTTTGCCCGACGTACATGTTGATGAGCTCTGGCCCTTTCACGCTGTGGGGCAGGGAGAAGAGGCAGCCAGTTAGAGGACACCCATCCCCTGCCAGGAGGAAATCAGTCCTGTTACCCTCCCACACACACTTCTCACCTAAGGAATGTCATGGCACATGTTGTTGCCACAGCTTTTGCCAGCAAGGTCTTCCCTGTCCCCGGAGGCCCATACAGCAGCAGACCAGAGCGGCACAGACCCAGTGACAGCAGCTCTGGGTGCTCCAGGGGCAACTGGATAGTGTCCAGGATCTCCTTCTTCACCTCCTGCAGCCCACCAACATCCTGCCAGGACACTGAGGGGATCTGCCAAGAGAGGGAGAATCCTTGTCAGCACTTAATTCCTGAGCCCAGAGTGTGCCTGGGCAGCTCTTGCTCCAGTATCCAATTTGCAATGGAGAAAATAAACTGTACAAACACGTCCCCAGGCATGCTGCGCTCACAGAGTGCACCTCATCTCCAGTCCTCCACTGCCCCTTGTATCATCTGTCAGCAAAAATACCTCAGGGAAAGTACCTGCCAGGGCTGCCTACAGCTTTGAGGGAGAGAGTCCTGCTGCAGACAGCCTTTGGGATGCATGAGGGAAGGTAAAAATAAGAAAGAAAAAATTGTATTTTTAAAATCTGGATCTTGCAACTATCAGTAACTTGTGTTCAGGGCACCTTTTCTCCCAGAGGGGTGAGACTGTGCAGTGGCTTCACACCTTGCAGAGGGACAGAACCTGGGGCTGCCAGGGCTTCTGTGATGGCAAGGAGGATGTGAGGGACACACATCCTGCAGGACAGTGTATGGAACACACCGCTCTTGAAAGGGGGGGATGCAAGAACAAAGTGCATGTATGCTCACAAAAAACAGACAGGGATGGGGTCAGCTGCAGATATGTGAGGGGCCATGGAGAACAGAGAGAAGACACCAAACCTGAGACGGGTGAGCCAATGCCTCTTGGGTTATTTTGTGCTGAGCAAAACTATCCCAGAGCACACTGCTTCCCTGCTTTAGGAATAGCTGGAATGCCACAGCCTGCATGATATCCTCCTGAGAGTCACAGCAGCTTTCCTGCGAACGTGCAGAGAAAGCAAATCCCCACAACACTTCCCCCCAACTGCTGGCTGTTGGTGCCAGCACAAGTGGGGAGTTTAAAAATAGGCTAGGGCCTATTCTAAAATTCTCTCCCCCTCTGCAATTTGCATCTCCTTCCTTCAATACTTGAGATGATGTTATCTCATTTTATTTCTTTAACTATCCAGAAAGACCATCCAGAAAATTAGGTCAAACAAAACAGGGATTTTCAGAAAAAAAACCCACACTTTTAAAGCAAAAGGTCACAGGCCCTTCTTCTGCAGTGACAGTGAATGGAAGAGCTGCCCTCTCCTCTGCACTTTTGCCTATCCTGCCTCACTGGAAAGCTCTACAGACATGTGCACAGGAGCTGGAAAACTGCAGAAAGGTTGTTTTCAGGGCAGCACATTTTAAGTCTAAAACATGATGCAGACACTGTTAACACATGGAGGGTTGGAATCAGCTCTCTCCAGAAGGCTCAGGCTGTAACTGCACACAAATGTGTGACTACCCAGAAAGTGCAAGCAGGGAACTGAAAGCCATCTATGTTGAGAGTATCCAGGTCTGCTAATGGGCTTCCTGACCACAACCAATTACTAAGAAATCAATAAGGAATGTAAAACACAAACAAAATTAGCTCCCATTCACACAGCTCACTGCTGAGCATGCTCTGTGGTTATTTGTATTACAGCAAACTTGGCAAACACCTTAAAGCAGAGCTCACTTCATGAATTAAGTGGGCAGCTGGGGAAGGTGCCAGAGGAACTGCTCCAAGGCCAAGGCTTCCTGTCCTGTGCTGAACTCAGTTGTTTGCACTCGTGGGGTTGGAATAGAGGTTCTGATCACTTTGTTTGGTCCTAACACCACATTACCCAGCCAAACCAGTCACCCCAAATGCTGCTTCCCTGGGTGCTGAGCTGCTAGAGGCAGATCACTCCCTCCTGAGAAGCTGACTGCTGGTTTTTTTAGACTCTCCATGTCACTTTCCCTGAAGAACCCCAGAGCTCTTCAAACTGTCAGAAAAGGCCATGCCAGCTCAAGCAGCATCCAAGGCCAGGGGTAAACTCCCTCACTAGCCTGTGCCAGAGCTTCTCTGTTCCCTCAGGCCAGGCAGCAGGAGAGACCTCAGTGAGGCAGCCTTTGCCCCTCAAAAGACTGAGCTTCACAGCTGGTACCCCTCCAGCACCAGGCAATTAACTGCTCTGCAATTAGCAGTGTAAGAACTGACAAATTCCAAGCCAAGAGGGTGAAAATTAATGAGGGAAAGTCCAGAGGACTGTTTCCCACTGAAAGCTGGGGGAATACACAGAAGGACAGAGCAGGAAGCAAAGTGTCAGAGCACAGCCCTGCAAGATCTGCAGTGGGCATCTTGAGCCAAGAGCTCTGCAGAACCCACCCCCTGCTAGTGTCCCAGCATCCCACCTTTGGGGCTCCCACTGCCTGTGAGTGGGCATCATGCAGCTGGTCCAATGCAGCACTAAAATCCTCCTCGAGCACCGGGAAACCAGCAGTGCAAAAATCCCTCTCCACTTCTTCGCTCAGTCCACCTGGAAAACTGGTGAGGAAAGAAGGGGAAAGGAGTCAGGCTCTGCCTCCCCACCAGCAGGATCAGGCTGGCTGCAGCCCCTGCCCTCCCCACCCCCTGCCCTGTTGCCTGTGCTACCTCAAGGCCTGGATGCGGGTGCAAGCAGCCCGGCTGCTGTAGGACAACAAGGCACAGAAATCTCCCAGCACAAATCCCTGTGAATGTGGAAACAAAGAGCATCAGTTCAGCCCCTGACCACAGCTACACCAAGGCCATAAAAAGTATGGGGAAAAATTCTTTGCAGAGCTGCTCCTTGAGCCTCTGGTTAAAGGCTCAAACTTTTTTTTCCTTTTTATTAGCAGAGCTGAGCATCAGCCAACATCTCTGCAAAAGGTATGGAGTCCGTAGACACTAGAAATCTGCATTTTAAAACTGATGTCTGAGGACCAGGATTAACCACTGAAGAAGTAGTCTGGGCTGTGGGAATTGCCCCCTTTCTCCAAAGCCCAGCACTCCCAACCTGCCCATCTCCCCATGCTGCAGTGGTTTCACTCACGGCAGTCCTGCGGGCCAGCTTGGACAGGCTCACTTCTTTGCCCAGAGGCAGGCTGGCAGTCAGCATGCTCAGCATCAGCCTCCTCTGCTCCTCTGAAGGAGCCTCGATCTTCACCTCATGGAGGAAAGCAGTCTGCACATCCGTTGGGACATTCTGGGGCTTGCAGGTTGTGCCAATCACCAGGACAGGGTGGCTGTTGAGAGACAGGGGACAGCGCACGGTCTCAGCTCCGTGGAATTGCCCTCTTACACTGCCATCACAGATGCCAACTCACTCTCCCATGGCCAGGCCATTGGCAGAAGCAAATGATTACTCCAGATGGCCACAGCAAAGGTGCAAGGTCCATACCTCAGTGCTGGGTCTCTGTCCAGGAGCAGCTGCCTCAGAGTAGCAATGACCCTGGCATCCTCTCCCAGCCCATCTCGGTCCCTGCCAAGCACCTCGATGTCTTTCAGCAGGAGCACACAGGGCTGGTACTGCTGGGCCTGGCTGAAGGCCACCTGCACTTTCTCCTCTGTGGCTGCACTGGTGTCACTGCACAAACTGACGCAATCCACCTGCCAGACACACCACACAACACAGTTGCAACACGGACAGCTGGGGGGGCCCAGGACAACATTCCACAAAGCTCTCCACAGGAAATTCACGGCTCAGAGGAGATCAAACTCGATATTTCCCAGAGACACATTTAGGTCATATTCTAAACAGGATTCAGGATGCCTTGGCACTGATAAATGTCTGTTTCTTGCTTCTCTGCAAGAGTGGGGGTGGGCAGGAAGGTCTTATCTGAAAAAGGTGAGGCAGAGGGACCAGAGAAATCGATACAGTGGCCATCACAGCTCAGCAACCTAAGCTGGAAGGGAGGTGAGAGCTGTGCAAGACAGGCAAAACAAAGTTTCTTGCAGAAAAGTGCGATGAGTAGAGAAGGAGGCCCAGGAAACTGCTTAAACCAGTGCCAGACAGGCTCAAAGTGCAGGGGGAAGGTAAAGGTGACAAGGTAAAGGTGTTTTGGGGGAAGTTAAAGGTGGCAAGAGGCCCGGACACTGTTTACAAAGCAAACACTTGATGAAATCGTCCAAGGGGAGAGGTGACTGCTGAGCCTTGAACAGCAGCCTGGAAACAGGCAGTGCTGCCTCCTGGTGCTGTGAGGTTGTGTAGGGAGAGCCAAACCATCTCTGGGATTCCCTGAGTTTCATCCTCAGAAAAGGCAGCCTCAAGCAGGGAAAACAGCTCAAGATCTGACAATAAAGGGTAAGGACAGGGACACAGAGCTGAGGAACTCCTGTGCTCCACGTACTATAGAAAAAACCCTGGAGTTAGGGTTGTGGCAGGCCTGATGGCAGCAGTATCCATATGCAAGTACCAAAAGGCTGAGAGAAAGGACAAAAAATTGTTTATCATCTAGTGGTGGAGATTAGAGCAGGGAAGAATTACAGTGTCCTGGTGGGACAGCAGACACAACAGCCAGAGAAAGGGAGGAGCAGGTAGAATGGCCCTGTAAGCATTGCAGTCAGACAAAATGGGAGAGGAGAGTGTAAAAGCTGGGGTAGGAGAATAAGATGGACAGAGAGTATCTCTCTCTTCAATAAAAAGTGTGTTAGTCTTTAAAAGCAGCACACATTCCTGAAACCAGAGCTGTAGCCTTGAACACACGCCCCACCAGAACCTGAGGCCATCTGACAGTGACAAAGTGCTCCCAAACACATCCTAAACACGGATCTGAAGGTCCTGTGAAATCCCTGCAATCTTGCTTTGGATCCCAAGAGCTGGCACATCTGCAGGAAAGTCAGAGCTCAGCAGCACAAAGGATCATGCCCAGATGAGCTGCACAGGAACAGGCCAAGGCAGTATCTACCTACTCCACTGACCCAGTGTTACAGCTTTGCTTGGAGAGAATAGGAAAAGAGTTTACTCTAAAAATATTCACCAAAAAAAGGAGCACGCCCAAGATTTCCTTCCACAAAAAGAGGGACCTTTCAGCCCTATTATTTCCATTTTTCTTCTTCTTCCATGTCCTTTCAGAATTCCAGAAAGTCTTCTAGAAAAGTCACTACATGACTTCCTCTCACTTTTGCAAATGTAACTCTACAGATTCAAGGAAATTAAAGCATTTGTGGGATAATCCTGGATCATCAGAGTGAACAAAAAGAGGTATGCTGGAGGAAAACAGCAATTTTAACAAGTCACTGAAGACTGTCTTGCTTCCCAGAACCTTCAGTGCTGGACAGAGACAAGGGCTAGACTTCATTTTGGCCATCCAGGCACCTACCATTCCCATTAAAAGAGGTTTTCCCAGTCAGACGTGGTTTTGTAACAGCAGATTTCCCATCCAAATACTCTCACCTACACAGAGAAACATCTCCTTTAGCTTGCCTGCTCCCACTACCTTCATCTGACAGTCACAGGCCTCATGCTGGAAACACCTTTCATGCTCTGCTGACCACTCAAGCTCTTGTGAAAAAACTCTTTCAAAAATATCTTTGTGAAAACTTGTATCAAGCTCTCCCTCAATACTTTTATTTTTCAAGCTGAATAACTTTTTCAGCTTTTCCCCACACAGAAACTGGTCTAGACCCCTGATCTTACCCAGTATCCTTCTCTGAATTTTTCCAGTTCAGTTTTATGTTTTTGTGATGGGGACCAGAACTGTGCACGATATTCAACTTGTGCCAAGACATGGATTTGCACAGCAACAGCACCCACTTTCAAGTGGGTAATTTGTTCCATAAGATGTGATCTGATTTTTTACACATATGGAGAGCAGAGCACAAGTTTTCATGGAGCCATTGACATAAAAGCAAATTCTTAACACTGACAGTCAGCTTGAACTGTATCACATTCCACACAAAACCAACGCCAGTGAATTTCATCTGCCGCTTCACTGGTCTTGGCAGGGGGGTGGTGGTGAATGTGAACACATTCTTGGCAGCTGTTTTACATGCCAAGAGATTTTGAGCCAGGTCTGGTACACATGCTAGCATGAAACCAAGGGCTGCTTTCCTTTTCCCACTCAGCTAAAGAAGATCTCAGCATCACTTGTGCCTCACTTGTCTGCGTGTACACATGGAAGTAGCTCCTGGATAGGCTCGTGTCAAGGCTGCAGCAGGAGTACTGGCAGGGCTGACTTAAAAAGCATTTCCATAATTCTCTGTCTGTTGTAAATCCACCAATCCACTGGCCACAGGAGGAATTACCTTGAGGAGGTGGAGGTTGAGGCAGCTACACACAGCTCTGACAGCCACCAGCTTCCCACTGCCACTCGGCCCCGACAGGAGAACGCTGCCCACGCCGCTCAGTGCACTGGCCCTGTAACAGACAGGGAGTTCCCATTCCCGCTGTGGCCACGGCCCAGCTCTCCCAGGGCTCACTCCAAGGAATTCTAACTCACCTCCGATTCAGGTGAGGCCAAAGAGCATCACAGAGCTGCTTCACAACGTCAGAAAGCCCCGCAGGAGACAAACTGCTCCAGAACTCACTGCTGTTATAGGCTGGGGCAGATGGGACGGTGCTGTTTGTTGAACCCACCTGTGAGAAAGGAAAACACCACCCAAGTAAAGACAGGTGCCAAGTGGCAAAATCTGTCCTGAAGTGTCATTTTCCAATGGCAGGAGGCACAAGCCTCCACAGGTGCATTTGCTACCCAAAGTGCAAGCTCAGCCTCAGAGCTCCTCTCTCCGGTCTCTGCCAGCATCTCACCAGATAGAGAGATGTGTTCTGGGTGTCCACCAGGTAACCCTCAGACTGCTCGCCTTCCACCATGCCTACGATCTTCTTCACCTTGAAATAAAGTTCTGGCCACCTAAGGGAAAAATCCAAGCACTCTAAACTGCTGATCTTGAAGGAAGGAACAACAGAAATGACAACAAGCAGACAGCTGAAGAGCACAGGGGAGCAGAGATACTCCTGTCCCCTTGCAGCATCCACAAGGATCAGCCAATGTGAATGTTGGGAAAGCCACTGTGAGCACCCTTATACTGATACAAAGGGGACCCTTCTTCTCCCATTTAGCACAACTGTTCCAAAGCCACAAAATTAAAGAAAGGCAGAGTTGGCGGCCAAACAGAAAGTTTTTCTATCATGAACTAGGGCTACATTTGCATTTTGTTACTTGTCACAAGTTGAGAAGCTGAGCTCCCACTTTGCTTCCTTTTCATGGTTCTGACTGTCCTCAGGCCATCCCTTCTTCTTCACTCTTTAACCCCATCAGCTGCTCTACCTCTTTTTTTCCTTTCTTCCCTTCCTGACTATTCAAATGAGCTAACAGAGGCCTCCCCCTCAGCTGCAGCCCTCCATAATCCAACAAAAATTATTCTCTCTTCCCAGTATATTAAGAGACAGATAAAACTCCAAAATCCAGGGACAGATCAGAATGGAATAAACTGTCTGATTTCAAGAGAATCAATCGTGGAAAAGTATCTCTGCTCTTCTGGTACCCAGTAACAGAGCCACAGTTTGTTGACACCTACCTTAGGAACTTGTCTGCATTTAGTTCTATAAATTCAGCATTTCCAAATGTTGGAACACACAGGATATCTCCCTCTTGGACAAGCCTACAAAAAAAACACAGAGTTTCAGCAGTGAAAGAGAATGAACCTTTCTACTTGTCAGCCCTCCCTGCCCAGAATCACAAGTGTTTTTACAGAAATTAATGTAACTATTCATACTGACTCACTCCTTGTCTATAAATAAAACTATCAATAGCCACTGAAAGATTTGGCACGCACTAGAACCAGGCATATCCAGACTACTAAGGGAAGCCTTCTGGGAATGGTATAGAAGATGAATGTCATTAGAGTGTCTCATTCAGACAAAATCTCCACCTTATCTATGGAACAGCTGGGGATAATTCCAACAGATAGCCTTGCCATACATATGAAAGATGCTCGGGCACAGGTGTCACAGAGAAGATGGCAACACATCCAATTTTCTGACTATTCAACTGAAAACTGGGGTTATAAACACAGCCCACAACTGAGGTTTGTGGGCAGCACTTGCAAGCCCTTAGCACTGGATGGTGGACCATGAGGCAGGACTCTTGAAGATGACTTCCAAAGGACAGGACAAGAAGCGTTGTGCCCAAGCAGAGCACACTCATGATAAGACATTACGAGGGTGATGCTGGAATGATTTTTTTCCTTTTCTTTTATACACCTTTTACACAGTTCTGTGTGTCCACAAGTATTAGCATGCATACTTGTAACTCTTCACTTAGTCTGGTCCTTAGTGTTCTGTAAGTGTCCTGCAGGCCATGAGACAAAACATCCCAGAACTGCAGAGCCAGGAAGACCAGACATCCTACTATCTTAAGAACCCAAGGTCTCCTGGCAGGAGGATTCTGTAAACAAGAGGTGAGCCCATCCCAGCCCCAGTATTGGGCTCCCTTGTTAGATATGCTGATGTGTAAAGCCTATAACTGGTGTATGTGATTGATGGTGGGTGTGCATTTTGCTGTCACCTGGGTGAAGTGGATGCATCCAACAGGATCCTGATTAAAATACCGAGGTAACGACCCCAAACCCTCTAAACATGTCTAGCTTCATTTTCCTAACACCAGGAAAAGGCGTCAAGGAGATGTTCTAAAACTACACGGCACCTGCCCGTGGGTGTGGATGCGCACATCCCCGGCGTGTGGCACAAACACATTGTGTATCTCATGAGCCCGCCCCGCACAGCTCACCGAGATGTTTCGAAGTGCCTGTAGAGCACGCAGTCGTAGTTTCCACGGGTGCTGTAGGCCGGCGAGCACACGATCTCCAGGTGCAGCTCCCTGGCGAACGGGGGCACAGACAGCATGGACCGGCTGCCCTTGCCATCCGCGGCGCCGCTCCTTTCGTACCTCTGCGGGGAGGACGGGGAGCGCCGTGAGCCGCGGCTGCGGCCGGCCCGG
>JAHLSL010013021.1:194419-218611 GCA_025920805.1 Petroica traversi
CTCGCCGTCCCTCCCTCCGTTCCCCTCGGCCCCCGCCCCTCGGTCCTCACTGCCCCCTCCCGGGTCCGCTGCGGTTTCGCTCAGTTTCCTCTCCAGGCCCCCCTCTCAGTGCCTGTCCCACCCCGGCCCGGTCACCCAATTCCCCCCCATCCTCCATAAATCCCCCTCACATCCCTTGGGTTCCCTCTCGGGTCTCCTCCCAGGAGCCCCCTGCTATGTTCCTATGTCCCCACAGCCCCTCCTCCAGTTTCCGGCAGTTCACTCCCCAGTACCCCCATTCCAGCCCCACATCCCAGACGGGACGGGAATGGGATGGGATGGGAATAGGCAGGGGCTGTTGGGCAGGACCCTCCCTGACCCCAGGTATCTTGTCACCGGGGCTGGGGCCACCCCGAGGTGCCTGGCCTCTCTGCTCCCTTTTGCTCCCAGATTCTTGCACCTGGGCTGCAATTTTTTCCCCCTTCCCTTCATCTGTTGATGGAAATGATTTACAACCGGCTTACACGGGCCGCCTGATTTAGGCCTTCATTGGACGGTCAGATTAACCGAGGGTCCTTCTGATAAAGATAATTACAAGGGGACTCCGCATTAACTTTACATTATTAAAGAAAGACCCAAATCTCCCATCGCAAGCTGTTCCCAGGATTAGCAGAACAATAACTTTCATTTAGGATAATTGCCGTGGCCGGCGCTGGGGGCTGGCGGGGGGGACCCTCTGGACCATCGTGCTTCTCACCAAGACAGAAAAAATGGGTGCGAGGGGAATGGGAGGTGTGGGAGTGTGGTCACACTTCCCAAGCCACCAATTCGGGGTACTCGTGTGCTCGGGATGCAGGGATGCTTGGGCATCCCCACCCAGGGCTGCCCCCTGCCCAGGCACCCCGGGATCCCCCTAGGCATCTTTGCTTCTCTGGAGTGCTTTTGCTGCAGTTTTGCTGGAATAGGAGACTTTCACTGCTAGGCAGGGAGGATCTGCCACAGTAATTAGAAGTCATAATCCGGCCACCACCCACAACAAATTTCCTGTTCGAGCAGATATTAGTGGTTAAAACCCTAATTTTTGATGTTGTCCCAGAATCAGCTTGATTTCAGCAGTTTACATTGAGGCTGAGCTGTTGGGAGAGATGATGAAGCCTTAAATATGCATATGGCCTAGGCATTTGGAAAGTTTGGGGATAAAGCACGTATAATTGCTCCTAATCAGTTTATGAAACATAAAAGCTCAAACCCAAGAGAAAGCCGATAGATGCAGAAATGGAAATAGCGATTAAATCTCCCCATGCTGGCAAGGTGGCCTGGATATGGCGCTGCTGCCCAGGGTGAGGGTGACCGAGGCCGTGCCCTGGGGAATGGGGACACTCCTGCTCCCGGGACAGGACAGTGGGATGGGATGTGGGGACACCCCTGCTGCCCCCCCCAGCTCCCCCAGCCACGGTGAAGAGGGGCATCTCCACCAGTCCTTTGGACAATAAATCAGTTAAAGGATATCTTGATATATGCTCATCAGATAGGATTAGCTGGGATTAGACTAATCAGTAAATGTTTCTCTGCTCATTATTTTCCAAGGAAGATTTTCAGCTGATTCTCCGACGCCGAAAGATTATTAATCGCTTAAAGAGCAGAACATCAAACATCGCCCCTTGCTCTAATTTCCCTGGGGTTTGCCCCCCCTCTCCATGGGCAGGGTGCCTGTGCCAGCCGGCCCAGCAGCCTCAAGGTGCCCCAGCAGCCAGAACCTCCATGGGGCTCTACCAGAGCAGCCCGAGGCCACAGGAGCCTGGCCCCAGTGCAGCCCCATGTCCCCGGGGTGAGTGCTACCTGCAGCTGCTCCTGGAGCACCCCTATCTCTGCTGCACTTTGTAGGGCCAGGGACACAGTGAGCTGGGACAGTCCCCAAGTTGTGCCCTCCTCCCTGTGGCTGCTCCCCCACCATGTCAGACACCTGCCCTGACCGACAGGATGGAGGGCACGGATGATGGGATGGGTGCCTGGAGCTCAGACCCCAGAAACAAGCTTTGCAAGTTCTTAGAGGATTACGGATGCGTTCAGCATTTTGGCAGACCCTCCTCAGCCAGTGATTGCTCCAAGCCAGCATTTGGTGGTTTTTTTTTGGAGTCCCTGTATTCACCATGGGGCTCAGGGAAAGCCCCAGGAGGATGTGCACTCACCCTGCAGCCACCTCCTGTAGCAATGGGGAGGGGGTAGCAAGGAGAAGGTACTGAAGGGCCTGTTTTAGGGGATTAGTAATGGGATAAAACAGCTTTCACCTCCCTGGTTTAGATATGAATCAGGTCGATAATAAAGGACCATCTGACAGTTTCAGGCAGCTCAGGGCGGGAGAAGCTGCTGTGCCCAAGGCTGGATGGAGAACCTATCTCCAAAAGCCCAGCTCTTACTGCACAGGCATCCATTGTCCCTGCACCAGCAGGCACAGCCCAGTTCTCCTCCCCAGCTCCACACCCCACACCTGCAGCAGCTCCTGGCACACCAGCACAGGAGCAGGTTGGAGCATCTCCCCAGGGATGATGCTGACACCACAGCCCTGCTGTGTAGGGCAAGCTCAGCCAGCCTGTTGGTGGCCACGGTGGGACTTGTACAGGTGTAGAGTAACCCAGAAGTGGAATGCAGCAGGGTGAGCAGCTAGCTGATGGAAACACAGGTGATTTGGCAAGGCTGGGAACCTCAGTAAGTAACCTCAGTAAGAAGAAAAAGAGCTTTTCTTCCGTCTCCTCCTCTGCATCCTGCTGGGAGCATGGGGAATTGATAACTGTTGAGAAAGCATTGCCTCTGACACATGGGTGAAAAGGAACTGAGAAACAGGCCATAGCTAGGGGAGAAGGCAGTAGAGGGGCGTGTTGCAGGCAGTCATGCCTGTATTTTGCAAGGCTAAATCCCCACCTCTAAGTTACAGATGAGCATCCTCCTTGAAATGCAGGCAATCAGACTTTCCTAAGGCTCCAGCAGGGCTCAGTGGTGGGTTGTGAGTGCACTCCTGGCCAGTTAGGAATAGGTTTATGTAGTGGCCAAGTACTGTCCGTTCTGAGGTGGTGGATTTGCAGAGGCAAGCAGCATGAACAGGTTAAATTAATGGAAGAACCTGTGCTCCCTGTGCTGTCAGGCTGTGGGAAGTGCTTCCTTTGCAGCTCGCCTGGATGAGGGTGAAGCAGAGGGTTTGCAGGGTGAGCGCAGCCACAGCTGGCCGGGCACCACCTGCTCAGTGCTGTAGCACTGCCAGCCCAGCTTACTGCAAGTGTTGTGAGCCCTAATTTGGCATGGGGGTCCCTTTCCATGTCCCACTCTGCACGCCCCAGAGACATCCCTACTAATTCCTCTGCACAGATTTCTGTCTTAAGGCATTTGCCTTTGATTAAAACCAGAAGAGCAGTCACGGTTTAAGTGGAGTTTAAGAGCAAAACATGTGCCACTGCACAGGGCGCTCACATCTGGAGTGTCGCAGATTTAATCAAACTGCTGGGAAGTGCCGCACGCAGACAGCTGTCACAGCAGCCTGGAGCCCATCTCCTAATTAATTCCTAGCCAACACAGGGCAAACAAATGGCCATCAAGGTGCTACACCTACAACATCGACTGCAGGCAGGGCTGGCAGTCAGTGAACAAGCAGAGCTCACCCTGTGTATCTCCAAGGAGCAAAAGTGATGTAGCCCATGGAAAGCCCTGTCCCTGCTCCTACGGAGAAGACTGGGCTTGTTCCAGAGGTGTGTGTATGGGAACAGGAGGGACAGAGTGTTCAGGAAAAAGCCCAGATGGAGTAGGCACAACAGCTGCAGCTCTGATTTCTGGTTGCTCCTTCAGCTGCTGCTTTTTGCTTCCACTCCTTCTTGCTTCTGCCAAACTCGTTGCTTTCCAGTACCACTTATCTGCCCACCTCACATCCCTGTGGGCAACCCCCTCCTGTCCTATAGAGGATGTGTGAGCTGAGGGACAGCCCTCCCTGGAAATGCTCTGCCTGCTGCAACCCAGGCCTGGCACCTGACGCAGGTTCTGAGAGAGCTCTGCTGCCCCAGCCTTAAGCAAAATCTGGGCAATGGCAAAACAGGTCAGGCCCAGGTTGGGTTCTCCTTGGTACTCATTCACAGCTCATTAAAGCTAATTGAAATGACTACCAAAGCCGGGTCTATGTGGGTGTTTGGAAGCTCTGGGCACAAGGCACAACTAGGCTGGGAATATCCAACTGTGAGGAGCCCCAAACTAGCCGATGGACTGTCTATTCCAATTAGCCCCACAAAGGAGCTATTATTCCATTGCACTATGCTTGTCTGATTACTTTATCTTATTATTTTTTGATCATTCCTCCAAAATGTGCTAATTAAACAGAAATCATCAAGTCAATTAGAGAAACACTCATTAAAGCCGAAAAGAAAAGAAAGTACCGGCAGAAGAAAAACGGCTGTGAGGGTCCCAAACACACACAATAGCTGCCACATTCATTAAATCAGCAACTCCCAAAAGAGGGGTAGACATCGGCCCACTCTGGTCCGCGCCCTGGAAATGAAACTTCCCAAGCGATGGAGTCAGATTCCTTCCTCTCCTCTCCTCTCCTCTCCTCTCCTCTCCTCTCCTCTCCTCTCCATCTCTCTCCCTCTCCTCTCCTCTCCATGTCTTTCCCAGCTCCCAGCCCAGGAGTACAGGAAGCCCCCAGGCAGCACCTTCTCCCTGGTCATACCCAGCACCTCACCAAGCAGAAGCCTCCCAGAACAATGCTTCCCTTCACAACTCCCTCCTCTGCCCTGGAAGCAAGACAGGAAAATCCAGGAAAAGGTATCAACAAGTGATTACCGTGAGTAAAGAAAGGGAGACCACAGTTTATTCTGACCCCAGAGCATCCTGTTCAGCTCTGGTGCTGCCCAGCCTTTGCATTTCCAAACCAGTTCAGCCATGCCTAATCATAGGCGCAGTGCTCTGAGACCTAACAGAAGCACTTCTCCTTTAATTAATCTCCAAGTTTGCTATCTGAGTGCTGTGCCATATGGTATTGATTTTTCAGCTTGGTATGACAGCACTCGTCATGAAAGAAACTAACCTAATTAAAGCAGGGGACACCAGCACACAGGCAGCTACTCTCACTCTTCCCCTTAATACGGCTTTCCAGATCGGCTCTACTGAGTGCAAGCAGGTGCTGAAACGGGGCACCTCTACTTGTAGGTGAATTTAAGAGGCTTTGGCTGTGCAAAGAGATCTAGATCCCTTTCTCAGTATCGGCCTGGCTTTGCTGTGCCAAATGGCACCTGGGCTTCCCCAGCTATCTCCACTCTGCAGCTGAGCAGGGAGATTTTGAAGCATAGCTTCCCAACACAAACCAATGTCTCCATTTCTCTTCAGTCAGACCAGATGAGTCATTAATGAGTTTCACAGTGCCCTCTCTCTCCCCCACTAAGAACTGGACTCCTGAGAGACTCAAACTGAAGTCTTTTAGCTGAAGACTGATGTGGCAGTCTCACAAATCCCATCTGACATCACACAAGGAAATGACCCTTTACCCAAGCTATTTTGTCCCAAACAGACCATCTAAAGGACCTATAGAAACAAGAGAAAAATAACATAAATATATCCATGTGCATGGATACTCCTTCTCAAAAGAGTGAAGGCACACATGCTTGCCCGTCTCATCTCTGTAGGTAACCATATTATTTGATGGGAGAAATAGAGTTCCTGTACCTCACTTCACCCATTTTACTTGATCCTGCAGGAAAGCTGTTCCTGCCCAGCTTTCCTCCACACACCCTGGGATGTGTTTTCTGTGCTCTGACACTGCATTCTGCAATTTTCTTTTTGGATGCAGAAAGGGCAGCTTTCAATATGTGGGGACTTCCCCTGACGGATTCTCCTTTTAGAGCTCAGCCTTGCTCTCACCAATGTCACTCCTACACAATTTTCTCCTCCATTCTCTTACACTGGCAGCAGAGTTGTAAAACTTGTAAAATTTTTTTGTAGGAGACTAATTTTTCCTTCAATAAAGGACAGATTTTAGCACAGAGGACTTTCCAGCTTTTCTACCAACTTCTGGGTTTTGCTTTGACAGGATTCTTCTAACACAGTCAAGGTGGGCCTTGATGCCAAAAGGGAACATACTGTATAAAATGAACAGATTGAATGTTCTTGACATTAAATGAATAATTATTTAATAATCTCAAATAGGACTTATATTATTGGTATTGTCACACTCTGGAAAAAAAAGGAGGAGGAAAAGTAATAAGAGGAAGAAATAAACCTCTCCCTTGTGGGATTATTGTCTGCTGTCTTCCTTTTTGGCTTGAGGTTACAATGGATTTTGAAGGTAGAACGTTTCCTATCTGGAACTGGCAGTGAAGGCTCTTATTTCCTGTTGCTTGATAGTAGAAAGTTTCCAGTTTCTACAGGGAAAAGATGCCTGGTCACTGGTCTCGTTCATCATCCCCCAGCTCAGCCTCCTTTGCAACTCCTGCAGAATTATTTCAGCCAAAGCACTCCCCAGAATCAAGAGCTGAACATGCAGCAGAAACCCTGGACAATACCCTTCCCTCTGCTCTTGTCTGCCCAGGGCAGGAACTCTGTGCCTCAGTCCCATTTTGGGGGCCATCCCAGCAGGATGCACTCACAAGCAGGTTACCTGCATCTCCCCTCCTGGCTTGGAGCCCATGATCCACCCTTCCCTCTCTTTTTAAGTGACCACCCCTTTGTTTTTTTAGCTCACAGGAGGAGATGTAACAAAGCCCCATGGTCCTGCACAGTGGCTGAGTGTTCATTTGTTTGGCAAAGCATTCCCTTTGGCTGGGGGAAGCCCTGGGAGTGCAGCTGAGCTGTGTGACAGACTGTGGGGCAGCCATCCCCAGAGGCAACCTGAGAAAAGAGGCAATTAGCCAGCCCCTCACCAGCACAGCAGGGGTGGTTCAAGGGGAAAGAAAAGCCGAGCCCTGGTGGTAATGACATTTTTCCACATGGGTAAATGCATTGATCTGTGACAAACAATACCAGGCTGTGCCTCTTGGCTGTGGTGCAGAGGAGGAAAGGATTGGAGAGCTTCCCCAAGCCTGATGTTCAAGACAGAAGTTTCCTAGATTCCCTGCACGAAGCTGAACATCTGTGGAGGATGAGTCCCTGAAGATGTGTCCCCAGACCCTGCTGAAACCACAGCAGCCCAGGTCTTGCCCAGGGCCACACTTCCCAGGGGGTGCCAGGAGCTTCTCCATAAAGGCAGGTGCGATGCAGGTGAGCCTCACCCACACTCCTGTCCCACATCCTTAGAAAGTCCTGCAGAGCAGACAAGCAGGGTACAGAGCACTCAAGCAAAGCTTCATAACAGAGCTACCCTGGGTAAACTACCTATTCATGGAGGCTAAAACAGTGACAAATCTTCTGTTCCTGACACTCTAACACACCACGTTAGTTCCTTTTACCCACTCCCTGCAGGGCTGATCAGTGGGCTGATCCCATGCTTGTAGAGTACCTGAGGTAACACAGCATTTGTGTAATGCCCTGGCTTTTCTCCCAGTGCAATTCCTCTAGGAAAAGCCCAATCCAGAAAGGGTGAACCCTGGCAGACCTGAACCTCTGCTTTGCTTGGAGCAGTTCCTTCTACTTCCCTGCTTCCAAAAATAGCCAAGTGACCACATATAAATACCACTACTCTGACAGAAGAGGTGGGATGTCCCAGTCACATCATAAACACTCCGGACTGGGCATCATGAGTATCTGAGAAGAAACATGTAGGAGTGTCTTGTCATGGAATGCCCAAAGTGGTTTAGGAGAGCACAGGGCAAGGCACACATCCTGTCCGAAGAGCTTAACTTCTAAGCTTTAATCAGAAGAATTAGGGCTTTACTTTGGCTTGAATTTAATCAGAATGAATAGCAGAGATGGTCGTGCCATTTCGTAGGTAGGGTGCTATCTGCTCAGGACATTCCCTCCTGCCTCACATCAGCCAGGCTGCACCCCTGAGTGATCTGGGTCTGGATCTGGTGACAGGCACTGTCCCAATGGCCACAGCTAACCTGGGAGTGCTTTGGATTGCCCAAAAGCCCTGTTGACTCTGGGGGTGCTTTGCTCTCCTGATGGAGGTTAACTCCAGGTGGGCCCCCACAGGGCTGTCCGAGTTCTCAGCCACCTGGATACACCTGCATGCATCCGATGGCAGCTCCAGCAATTCTCCTACATCTCTGCTCACTCAGCACTCTCCTTTGGGCTGCAGCCATCAGGGAACAGCCCTGGATGGTCGCTGTATTGCCAGCTGGCCTGGAGCTTGGGACCTGCTTTAGCCCAGCTTCCACCGCGCGTGCGGTCGCATGGCTGGGCCGTGGGCAGAGCAGGGCTGAACCAGATTTCCCGGCAGCAAGAGCGAGCATAAGGGGAGGAGATTTGCTCTGTTCCTGGCAGGCCTCTCCTCTCATCACACAGAGCTCACAGATGCTTTGGCAGGGCAGGACATGTGCACAGGGAAAGGACCTAAGGGGCTAAATGCAGGGTGGGCACTGCTCTTTCCCCCAGCTCAGCACCTGCCTCACCCACCACATCACCATGGGATCACTCCTCTTTCATTTTTAGCTGCCAAATAGCACTTGTGGTTGGCATTTCACCTGGCAAGCTCAAAGTCCAGGCAAAGAGCACCAAACTGCAGCTAGCTAAAGCAAACCACACCATCCTCTGCTGAGAGCTACCATGGTCAGAGGTTTTTTGTCACTTAGCTTTTTCTACTCTGCTTCTTTTTTTTTACACTCTCTTCTGTTCTCTTTTGCTAGCACATCCCTCATTGCAAAGCCGAACTCCAGCTGCCCTGGGCACCATGCCACCCTGTCACTCTCTTCCCTGGCCAAAGCAAATTCTTGATCATGGCAGCAGGCAAATATCAGGCACACATACCGGATGTAACTTTCATTCCAGCTCCTCTCACTCCTTGCTGCATTTCCAGATCACAGAAGTGGCTTGGATCTTCCTAAACAAAATCTAATCAGGTCTGTGCAAAAAAAAAAAAAATAGAGTGGGAAAGAAAAGCCCTGACCATATTTTTAAATAATACCAAAAAGCTGTAAGTATGTGGCCGGGCTGTTTGTTCTTACGGCATGGGATCAGCCTGATTATTCAGGGATTCATTTTTATTTCTGAGTTTTATTTTTTTCTCATTCAACAGCTGCACATTAATAAAAACTCCATTTATTGGAGGATTTGGCTGGGATTGCTATAATAAAATAGAAGGATTTGCGCTGGGCACTAAAAGAACTCTCTGCAAAAAAAAGTAGTGTTTTTCCTGTGATTAGGAGCACCAGAACATATTGTTTTGCTGTGTAGCACCATCACTGCCAAGGGTGGTGACAGATGTCTTGTGTTAATGTTGAATGATTAAATGCCATTTCTGAAGCCACTCCTATATATGTAGCACGGTGCTACTTCACCCACACAATCTGCCTTCAATCTGTTCCCTTTGCCTAGAGCATCCCGCTCTGCTGACTGTCAAAAAACCCCCATCACCACCCCACTGCACACTGTGCCCCAGAGCCAGCTGTGTCCAGCCAGTGTCGGGACATCAGCCCTCCAGTTGCCTTGTCAGAGAGCTCAGAAATAGAGGATGCAGCCAGTGGAAACAGAGACGAGAGTACAGCTCCTGGGCTTCTCATCCTGCCGTGGTGCTCCTCACCCACATGAAGGGTGAAGGCAGGTTTGGTGGGAAAAATGAATCCAGCCCAAGAGGTCACTATTTCCAGCTCTAGCTCTGCTAAAAGAGGTGGCATATTCCTGCACACTCGCCTCTCTTCTGTACAGTGGCCACTGCTTGTCATTTGTGACCATTGCCTTTGAGCAAGGCAGAGAGCACCCCACCTGTGGGTGGCTGCACAGCCACGTCCAGCGGCACCAGGGCCTCAAAAATCCCTCTAACATTGGCTAACTTTCTTTCCACTGCCCTCAACCCACCTTGTTTTGCTCTCTTACTCTCATTAACCACTCCAGCCCATGGACTGCATCCCACTCTGCACAAAACCAGGTGGGTAACTCAACCATGGGAAGAAAGAGCCTCTGCTCAGAAGGAGAAGATGGGCAGACCAGCAGCCAGGTGGAAGCGGTGGCTCACTGCTGTCCACCCGAAATTTAGCAATGTTCCTCTTCTAAAAGCCTCCTCTGGCCTCAGCAAACACACACAGAGACACCCCAAGAGAATCCCGCACACGTGCACACACACAGATCCTTGAACAGGACATCTGTATCCTCTGGAAGAATGTTTTCTCCACAAAACCATCATCTGTTTGGCATCTGTTGCAATGACCTACTGCAGTAACAAGTCGTGCACAACACTTCCAACCCGTGCACACACACAGGCGGCATCTGAGTCCCAGCGCTGCACAGATGACAAATAAGGTTGTTTCCCCAAATAGAGCTGATGTGGTAGGGGGAAGGGAGGATCTGGCTGAGGAAAATCTGGCTGCTCACATGCATTCCCACATGTTGCTACAAGTCCTGTCAGTCAGGGAAGGAAACGTGGCAGGGGGGCACTTCGGCAAGCTGGGAGCTGCGTGAAGATGTTAAAGAGGGGGGTGGCCCTGTAGGGAGCCCAGCCAAGGTGATGCTGCTGCACATGCTCACACCACATATAAACAGCACCTTCTCCCCTGCTCTGTTTATCTCTCTCCATTCATCCCATGGATTTGGGGGTGACGTTCCCCTGCTTTACCCCAGGACCGTGTGCCACTGAAGATGTCATTCCCCCGGCTGCAGGGACCCGCAAAGCTTGAGGGGGCAGGAGGGCAAGGTGGTGCCAAACAGCAAGAGGCCCAAATTGACTTATTTCTACCACCTCTCCTTTAAAAAAGTATGAAGCCCTGCTGTCACTTGTTAATCCATCAGCCTGACAGGTCAAGTAAAAGCAGGTTGCCCACTCGCTTTCACTTCTCCCCCAAGTTAATCTCTGTGCTAAATTACAAGTTGATAATGGGTTACCATTAATTATTGATTTTCCAGATAATACTTGTTAAAGTAGAATTAACGCTATTGTTTCTGAACAAATACTGCCCAAATACTCTGTTTAGTGGGCTTGTAATCAGCTTTACCCACTTCTCCTCTAATCTGATTGAAACAGATTTCCTACCAAATCTTTTTTATCATTTCGTTGATATTAAAAGGTCACATATTTATGCCTGTCCAAAAGTTTAATTTAAGTTACTGCAATTGATTATCATGACATATTCATGCTCGAAGAACAGAGTGCTGATGGATGTACTTTAATTTAGAGTGGGAAGCAGAGAAACAGCGAGGAAGAACACTTTCTGTGGCATTCAGTGAGTGATGTTAGGCATTGTACATTTTAGCTTATTTTCCCAAGCGCTATATTATGATTCTGTTCATCATAATGCCTTTTGACCTGCTGCATTTACTCCATCATAATTATCCTTTAATACTCTTATAAATGAACTTTTAGCTTATCTTCTGTTAATTCTCAGAACAAGCAAAGCACACACGTAACAAACAAAGCCATCTAAATAAAGTGTTTAACCCTTGTGGTGGCTTTCACTGATTATTCAAAAGTGGGCTGTGCTTTTAAGAGGTGGCTCAATTACATTTCCTCTCATAAAGTACAGAATGTGTGATGGCATTTCAGCCCCTCTTCAAGCCAAGCCCCACTGAACAAGTCTCTGTAAAGAAAAAGCAATGAATTTAAAGCAAAACAAAATTATCTGGCAGTAGCAAGACAGATCAGTCTGGGATTTCTCCAGTGCTGGGCAGCCACCTAAACTGAATGGCACACAGGACCTGAGATGAGCTAGTTAGAAAGGGAAAGTGGAGACGACTTGTCTCGAGCACCTGAGAGGCTTCAATTTGATTTCCAGCTTAGCCATGAGGTCTCAGTGATCCCTTGGACAACTGGCTCTCTAGGACATGGAGGACATGCCAGGTCTGTCCTGCATTCCTGCACTTTGAAGCAGAGAACGTTTATTCACCATACAGCCACAGTGCTAAACAATATAACATCTCCCACCTTGCTTCTCCTGAGCCATGCTCAAGCCATGGTGGACAATGGGGATGGACTGGCTTGTTCCATTTCTGTGGTGCAGAGTTTGGCACATCTCCACAAAGGTTTCTATTCACACAAACATTTCAACAACACCATATCTGGGCAGCACAAGACCAACACTGATCTGCAGCTGTAGCTGGGTGCAGGAGAGACCTGACTGGAGACATCATCTGCCAGCAAAGTCCTCCTTGCCTTTGATAACCCAGGAGGGATGAAACTCTCCAACACACCCAGTGCCTTGGACACCTGTCTCTGACCCAGCATGTCAAACTCCCACCAACTCTTCTGCAGATAGCAAAACAGCAACTGCTCTCTGCTGTGACCTGATTTCCCTGCTCCACCTTGCCACTGGTCAGTGCCTGCCTCCCAAGGCCGAGGGCAGGTGCCTTGATGCTCACCCATGGTACAGCCCTGCTCCCCATGTATTCCTGGATATCCCAGACAGGGACAAGATCAGTAAAACATCTGTGGCACCAGGAGGGGTGACACAGAGATGGAATCGCAGCTCCTCTTGCTGTGGTCACTCCAGTCTCAGTGCTGTGGGTGTTTATGATTAGCATGACAAGCAAAGCAAGAGAAGGTCCCTTTCTTGAAGAGTTTGCTAAATCTGGACATACAAGGACAGAGAAATGAAGCAACATTTTCCCCACAGGAACTGAGATCTGATATAGGCTGTGGCTGCCTGGGGCTCAGACTTTAGGTGTCTATATGCAACCCTGGAAACCTTCAACACGTTTCAAGCAGCTGGTCAACATCAAGGCCAAGCAGCTGCACCTTTTCCCAGGACACATGGCAACGAGGTCCTGCGGGCAGAGGAAGGACCAGAAATGGATGGATGCTTCAACCACCAGGCTGTTGTCCTGAAACGACTCCACATTCAGCATGGACTCACCTGCTCCCAGTGTTTCCTTTCCCAAGCACATGCTGTATCTGCCTGTTCCAAAGACAAACTGCTTTCATTTTCCGGCAGTTCATCAGAGAGAATCTCACCTGACTAATTCAGAGGTAGGTAGAGGATGGATCAGTAGAAAATTCTTAAGATCCTTTTTTATAGACTAGGTAAACTGCAACTTGGCAGAGAAACACAGATTTTCATGGAAATTGAGTGATATTCAGTGAAAAGCTACTGGCATGCGTAATGAGAAAATACCTAATTCTCCCAAAGAAGGTTTTATGCCCATAAGTGCATTGCCAATAACCTGGAAGGGTTAGATTACAGCTAGTCATGTCACGCAGACCTCTAGAGAAGATTATCTCAAGAGTTTTGTTATTAAAGGTGTACCATTCATGAGCCTAACTTCACTACAGTGGTAGACACTAAACAGTACTAAAAAGGTTAATAGTCCTCAGCAGCTCCATGAGATAACTTCTCCCCATTGGTGCATATTCAAAAAAAAAAAAACAAAACCAAAAAACAACCAAACAAAAAAGCCTTGAGAAATGACAAATGAAACAGACTTTCCATTTAGTCCCCAGCCCATCTTATTTGCTCTCTAATATTATTTGTCCTCACAAAATCCTGTTACAGTCTTTTCCCTTGTTTTGCCAGCGAGATAAGGATTTTTTCAGTCACGGGGCCAGATCCTCAGCTGCTGTGGACTGACCCAGCTTTCTCAGCAAACAGGACTATGTTGACTTATATCAGCTGGGAATCTGTTTGCTCTCCTTCTTCACATGGAATAGACTCACAAAGATTATCAGTTAGCTTTAAGACTATCATGTTTTTATTGTAAAGAAATCACTCTAAAAGCATTTTTCTCTATCCAGTTTTTAAGAATCCAATCCTCTGCCACAGCTTAAGGACAAACAATTTCACGATTACCACCAGCAGAGCCAAGGCTAACTTGAGAAAATTTTATTTATTTCCTGATAACATAATCCATATCCCACTGAATTGCAATGTGAAATATACTCCTGTGTAATACCAAAGTGTTAATGGCACAGAGTAAAACCACAAGCTGGTTTGAAATGCAGAGATTTTGAAGGAAAAGATATGAAATCACATAATGCAGCTCCATAATCGTTTGACAATAAATGATCCTTTTATCCGATTATTATTTCAGTTGCATGTCTTTAATAAAATGCAGCAGTTACCCATTCCCCAAAGCATTTGGACCACAGTTATGATCCAAGAGCAGTGGCCTGTAGCAGGAAAGATGCATCCTGGTCCTTTTTTACCCCATCCACAGCCCAAGCTCTTCAAATCTCAGGACCATCAGCGGGGTGAGACTTAGGATCACAGGCACAATTGCTTTAAATTACAGCAGCCCCAGGGAAATCATCACACCAGTGGTTACCAACTAGCAGGCAGGATTTAGCAAGGACAGACACTGAAATAAAAATACAGCACTGAAATAGACTGTGACTAATAGAATCAAAGAAAGTAAGAAGGAAGTTCCTTCTTTTACCAAGAGCAAACATATCTCCTGTTTGTTAGCTGGCCTTTCTACAAGATGCTGATTGTTAAGATGCCATTCACAGTTCAGAAGAATTTTCTTTAAGCCAATCAACTTTTTCAGTTTCAAACAGGGAAAGAAGCAGTGGTCACATCTTTTGGAGAAACCTGCTCCTTACTTTTCCAAGTAGGAAAAGTAGACAACTCAATGTGTAAAGAATTTGGGAGAGCTAACACAGCATCAGGACATCCTGCTTTTTATGATTTCAGAATAGATAAATGACCCTTTACCATGAGATTATAAATCGGCTCAAAGATTGTAAACATAGTGATAAAATACTACTACAGCTTCTCAAAGGAATTTTATTTAATTCTGGTTTAAATAGAAATGAGTGTAATACAAAATTGGCTGTGTCCATATTGGCAAATTTTCAATCTATTTGACTGTTAAACCCTCAACAGGTTTGGTTAACCACTGAGCTGCAAAGAAACATTAAATGTTACTGAGTTTCCACCACATTCGCAAATTTTGATAAATCAACACTAAATAGCACAGGATCAGGTTGAACCACTTGCAGAAATACATTTTTGCTTTCAGAAAGTACATCTACCTCTCCATGGAAAAGATGGCAACTGGAGACCATCTTTGGGGACTTGGGGATGGTACCTAAAATAGCTGAAGAAAAGGTTGAATAAAATGCCTCGATTGGATCACATTCTCTCCCAGAAGCAAGATGAATGTGGGTAAAAAAGAAGGGGCATATTTTCCACCATGGATTCCCTAATGTTATTTACAGCAGCCAAAAAACTGTGCTGTTCTCAACAATGCCAACTATGAACTTGGCTGTCCATACACGGTGTCACATGTACGTGGGGTAGAGTGACATTATTCACCCTCAGAAAAGACATAATCAGAAAACGCAGCATAAAAATATGAGGCAGAGATGGGTTTTCTTTTTTTTTTTTTTTGGGGGGGTGGGACTACTTTTATGTGGCCTCTGGTGACTGAAGTTAAAAACATAAATGCCACAGAGCATCTACCGCATCAGCTTCTGAGGTTTCCCAGGGAAAAAGCAGGTAGGGGACGTTCACATCACTTGACCACAACTTGCTTTTCTATAACTTTTCTCAGCCTTGGCAGGAGCCACTGGACAACCACTGGACATCTGGCAGGAATTCAGCAGTTCAGAAGGTGATCATATAGCAGCACCTGAATACTTATATCATGGCCTGCAAGGTGAGCAGCTGAGCTAAAACCCTGGACAGTGAGAGTATGGTGGAGAAATATCAGCAGGTTGAAAGCTGGGTAGCAGAACCCTTAGAACCTGCACAGATGAACAAAGCTGATGATAGAACAACCTCTTTGGCACAGATTAATTGTAGTGTCTGACCAAAATGCCCAGGTATTACAGATACAGTCACCCCTCACTTATACTGTCCTTCTGCTGACTAAGTAGCAGTGATGTGCAGTTTGAGTTTTTTGAGATGGAGAACTAAATGTGAGGTGAACACTGAGAAGGACTGTCCATTCAGTCAGATTCCATTCCTTCCAATGTCAGTCTCTGCCAGCTCCAGCAAATTCAGACCAGAATAAAAGTAATGCCATTAAATCAGTGAGAACATATTGGTAGCTCTGGTGTTTCTTCGGCTGCTAAAATCCCAACGTGGATTTCTCCAGAAATGAAGGAGCAGTTCAGTTACAGGATTGGGGTTGCCTCTCCAAACACAGAGTGTGTGCACCAGGAATGGCAGTACGAGCTGACAGCTGTCATACGTTTTCTTTCACCAAAAAAAAAAAAAAAAAAAAAAAAAAAAGATTTTCAATGAGCAAAAACTTTGCACAACTCGTGCCACCGTTACACTAACATCAACCAGAGAATTAGAAACACGAAAAGGCAACATCCCGCAGAATCCCTCTTTTCCTGCCAGGGGCTCCACCCTCTGCCTGTCCTCGCCGAGGAAGAGGCTCCAACTTGGAGCTGATGGGAGAAACGCGCTCGTCCAAATTACCTTTTTTTATTCATGGGCCTTTCTTAACAGCAGTGATAAGAATAACAAATCCTGTGGGAGCAATGTAACTAATTCACGCGCGGATGTGCAAATGGGCAATTTGCAAACTAATTGCTCCTGCACAATGCACTGTGCAGACAGGTTGTCCAAACACTGGCTCTGCGCACTATTTGTAGCCGCGGCTGCCTGGTAAGAGGCAGTTGAAATGCTTTCTGAGCAGACAATGGGCTTGCTCAAGTGTGCAACTATTTCGGAGGGAAGCTATCCCGCCCACCCTGGGTGGCGAAGGTTTGTTCTGCCGGCGTCCAGCTGCCGTGTTGTGCCAGGAAAATACAGGGGCCATGTGCGGGACAAAACAGTTTTTGCCTTATTGCCTCTGCCAGCTTGGGAGGACGCAGGGAGTATCAGCAGCATATGGGCCCCGGGGGATTTCAGCATTTAACAAACATTATATGCTCCATAACAAAACAACAATATTTTGGTACTTAGATCAACCAAATAACTAAATTAGACTCCCTAGACAGTGAGGACTGGTATGCTAATTGGCTTGCCTTGTGGATTTTCTATGTGGCTCCCCAAGAAACAGATTGGCCCATTTTTCAGGCAACTGACTGTTAATTGGAGTAATGAATAGCAGGCTGGAGGGTCTGATGACTTCGCTTGGTAAATTCAAACCCCCGTTATTCATGAGGATAAGCGAGAGGTTTTCATGGGTGGTGGGCAAACGGCTGTCCCAGGTCAACTCCAAGGCGTTTTTCTTTCTCTTTGCTCCAAGAACACAAGGGGAAATTTAGCACCTGATTCCTCCATCTCTCCAGGATGCCTTGCTCATCAAACAGCTGAATTGTCCCCAAGAAGGGAACTCTGACTGCAGAAGTCCGGCCAGTACATTTATTGAGCAGATTTCTGCTGATCTCCTCTGGCTCGGTGGCGCCTAACACGAGCAACCTCTGCTGCTTCTGAGCTCATCAGAAAGACTAAGACCACATTTTTCAAGAAGAGACTTACTTTGATAGGTTATAGTAGAAGGTGACCCTATTTACTGAGTTAAAAAAGGTGGACTACACATAGTATTCAAAAGCAATTGATGGGTTTTGGTGTCAGCCTTTCTGCATGCCCAAGGTGCTCCTAAAGGCACAGTTCTCGAAGAGCAGAGAGACTGGTGTTGAAAAACAGTCTTAAAATGCCTCAAGTTGAAGGATAGACATTTCCAGTGTTTACTTCTCTGAGCTGATCACAAGTATTCATCCAGGCACTTGTGCATTCACTCTGGCAAGCGAGTGCTTTATAAGCAACAGTGAATTAATCACGGGGGCACTAGAAAATACATTCATTTATAGGAACTGAACTACTGAAAATTAGTTTGCTTCTTCAAGGAAACTTAGAAATACTGGAAGTCCTGAAGCTCCTGAAGCACAGATGATTGAAGGTTAATATGAGGCTACCACTAATATTTATTTGTCAGTAGCTGGTGCAAGATATGGAAAAACTCACTGAGAATACTATTTTTTCTCCAAGGTATACAACAATTATTTCAGAATACAGATACACAGAACTTTAGACACCTCTTAATAAATGAGAGGTACATATTTTTTTCAGAGAGCAGAAGCAACTCTTAGGATTACTGTCCCTTATGAGACTCTAAGTATCCATTGTTAATATATAGTGCAATTCCACTTGGAGGACTGAGATCAGTGAATTCCTCCTCAAAGGGCACTGGGACTGCAGAGCCCATCCAAAACTGGCTCTCAAGGCAGGAGAGTCACCTCCAAAATTGTCTCTCAGGACACAAGAAGCAACATTCAACAAAGAAGAAAACTGGTTCATATACTTAGGGGAGAGTTGGCAGCCAGCTGTATTTTCCTATTTCAAGCAAAATAATATTATGAATATTAAGGAAAGACAGACACTTCCAGTTTTCTGTTTTTCATAATAACTTTAAATCGCTTCTGAGATGCTTTACATAATAGTAATTGAAAATACCACAAGACACTCACAGAAAATTCATCATGAAACTAAACAGTGTGAAAACAAGTAATCATCTGGGGATGCAAATAATTTCCAAAATCCCACAACTACTGTCTGTAGTCACAATCTGACAGCTGAATACTGAGGCTTTTGCCAGAGTTCTTCAGTGACAGCACAAGAAATGAAGGACACAAACTGGAACATGGCAAGTTCCTGAAAGGCATCACACAACATATTTCACCTTATGGGTGGTTTAGTCCTGCACCAGAGCCCCAAGAGTCTTCATCCTTGGAGATATTAAACACTCAGCTGGACAAGGCTTTGAGCAATCCACTCAAACTTCAAATTTGGCCCTGTTTTGAGCATGGGAGCTTCAAGAGGTCACCTCGAAGCTAAAGTATTCTGGGTTTCAAATATCATGTTCAAAAAGGTTTTTTTAATCAGAGCATTTTTACCAAAAGCTGGGGTTTTTTTTAAGCTTAACATCATACATAAGCCAGTAATAGCTTTTAAAAGCTCTATAGAAGAGGTTTGCAGTGACTCTTCTACAGAGGAAGCAGAATGATAAGGCAAGAAATTACTTTCTTCTCCCTCAGAATATTCACATTTGACTCCAAGATTATGACAAGATCATAAAAATCTTTCTTAACAAAAGCTTGTAAAAGCATGGGCTGTCTATTCCAACAGACAAATTTGTGCCACTCGACAACCAGCCTAGCAAATGAATAATATGTACATTTGAATAAACGCTTTGCCCACAAACCCACTGGTAGAACATATATTTTTAGGCCTGGAAATTCATCCCTAACATGAAGCACAGGGACAATTTCTGAAATTGCAAACAGTTAAAAATTGCAGCAATTTATTTTCACTTTATTCACCCTTCCCACCTATTTTTTTCTCCAAAACCAACTACTTGGAGTCAGTGCTATGTGACAGCCCACAGATGGGTGCATTTATAATGAATTTGGAGAAGTTAAAAACACAGTGATAGCAGACATGAAAAAAAAAATAAAAAAGATCTGGAGAATTCTCCTTAATTAGATTACACTCAGCACACACTGTCTATCTGAATGAGGACACGGCAATGGAAACTGCCTGACAGCATTGCTAATACAACTGAGGGGGTCTGTGGCAGCAGACATCTGCTTTAAAGCCCTGATCCAAATCTGCCCCTAGAGGCAAATCAGCCAGGCTTTGGATGTGAGTCTGAAACGTTAAAAGCAAAATTTTTACTTGCTGGGAGCAGGTGCAGTTCCACTAAACTCACCATGTTTCAACGGCACGCTGGGTTTCAAACATCTCCGGCAGTCTGCAAGTGCAGCATGAGCACACGGAGAAACAGATCCCTTTATTATAGGAAAAATAGACCCCTTTATTATAGGAAATTAATTATCAGCAAGGTGTAGTAATCATGTTTCCCAGCCTAAAAAGGTCTCTAAAAAGTGACCAAAGTGCAAAGTACACTCAGCTCCTACTTGCTGCCTACAAATCTAGGGCTTGAAAATGTTGCTGTGTTTTGTCTTTTCCCTCATGCTTAATTTTTTTGCATCCAGACCTGCTAGAGGATCTTGCATACATCCCATTGCTTAGAAAAGCAATAAAAACAATTTTCCTTTTTTTTTTTCCATCTGAAAGCAGAATCTATTAATGTTTTATTAGAACAGCCCATGGTACATGTCAAATATGGAGGGGCCAAGGAGGAAAATCTGGCAATGATCCTCCCGTACATCATTTCAGACAGCAGGCACACACCTCAGTATAAATAAATAACCGCTAAGCCATCCCCATTCATGTTTATAATTAGTGCAATCTATTTAACAAACAGGCACATAATATAGGTCAATTATGTAGGTCATGATAAATTTATGAAGAACTTCAGCCTGTAGGGCACCAAAAAGACCACGTTGAGGCAGCATTTCCAAAGTTACAGTTCATTTCTGCACACGGTTTGTGAGCAGCAGTGAGGATCAGCAGAGACCTCCTCTTTTTTTCTGGTTTGTGGTACTACAACCATCAAGGAAAACATCAGTGGCATCCCCTGGCAGACACCCTCTGATACAAGCACAGAACTGCCCCTCCAAAATGTTAGACCAGTTACTACTTTCAGCCAAAATTGTCAGAGGCACAAATGTCTCAAAGGAGTTTAATTTATACGACTTAGTCAAAAACTGATAGGTAGCAAGAAGGGAGATAGAGAAATATCTTATTTAGGCTTCCTCCATAGGGAAGGAAATCATAACTCAGCATTTGTCTGATATGTTTGATCGTGGCCCTCTCAGCCGGGATAGATGCAGTTGCAGAGAAGTTGCAATACATGCCTTGCTAGGAGTTCTGGGAAGGAATGGTGAAGAACCACAGTGGAGGGCAGAGAGCAGCAGGTGCCATGTGGAGTTCCAGGTAAGTGACAGGACCCCAGAACTGCATATCCTGCTCAGGAGTGTGGGGAGGACATGGGGACAGACTGCCACAGAAAAAGCTACACATGTGTGGTTTATAGCAAGGAAATAAATTTATCATTCAGGGTTCAATGAACATCACTCTTTCCTGCTACAGGTCAGCACAAGTGTAATTTGTTATTTGAGATGAAGGGAGAAAACGGAACCTGAATTGAAATTTGAGCTATAGGTTTAGTTGCTGTTCCTTTTCCTTAGTATTTCCAAATATTGCAGCAGCCCAAACTGTCACTGGGCACACAGCAGCTTGTGGAATACCCATGTGCCTTTCTGAGGATGTAGGGACAGGGATCATTCAGTGGCATTTGGCACATGTCACTACCTGGCTTGCACAACATGCCAACCACATGCAGTTCGTGGGCACATTGTGCCAAAAATACTGACTTTGTACTTACAGCTGCAACATAATCTTGTTATTGTTCACCGTAGTCATGACCAAACTGGTAAAACAAACTTTTAATGATACAGATTCTCCTATTTGTACAATTGTCTGTGATTCCTGTTTATTAGTTCTCATTCAGACATCCAACATGCAATTATTCTTATAACACAGGAGAGACAGGTAATTTCCCAAATGGTTTCCAAAATGGTTTTTAATAATCTGCATTCTAGCTCAGGTATGATATACATAATACACTAAGCTATGAATCTAAATGTACACATAAAAGTAATGTGTATGATATGTAGACATCCTACTTGATAATTTGTTATAAATCTCAGACTGTCTGGCTTAATTCTACGAATGACCACAGCCCTGGGTGTGAGACAGTTTCAGGAATGGATCCAAAACTCTTTAAACCACCTACACTCCATCCCAGGTCCTCAGCTGAGGGAAGGGGGTTTCCAATAACAGCTGAGAACTGTCTCCATGCACATAAGTAATGCTTTTCACAGGAGAGAGGGAAAAAAAACCAACCCTGCATAACATTCCCATTTCTTTGGAATCTTGAATCCTAACTGCAGCCCTGTTTATGAACATATATGTAAGTTATTTCAACTATTTTGCCCTGTCCCTGGTGAAATGGCGTTCCTGACAAAATACTGCTCTCTGCTGGCCTTGACCTGTTTTTCCGCAAGGGCCTCACCTCCTGAGATCAGCCTTTCCTCGTAGAAAGGGAAAAAAACATCTTCTTTTGCTGATTTAGCAGTCAGTGACAGGAGCAGTTCTTTATTTAGGATTGAAAAAAAAAATTTTTGCTAAGGAAAACCATACTGATACCACCAAAATCTTTCGTCTTGAAGAAAAATGCAAGCAGTCCTTCACCCCAAGTAACTCACCAGAAGTATTTCTGTTTTCTTGCAGCCTGGAAGAAGAAACAGGCTGTTGCTGTGGCAGGCTCTCCGTTGTGATGAATTCAGATGACTCTGTGTTTCTAAGCATAAGGGACTCAAGCCCTGTTCCACATTTCAGGAAACTTGCTCCTAGGTGGGAATTCTCACAGCAGCCCAAAATCCCAGTGACAATCACAGAATTTGTGATGGGGCTCCCTAGTGTTTTACTTTGAAGGACAACTCCAGACTTGAGGGGCTCCCTCACCCAAAACTCGTAGTATCTTTATGTCCTATCCCCATTTTTTGCTGTTTTACCAAAAGGGGATCACTCAGAATTAAGCTAATTGAAAATAGCTTATTTGCATTGAATTTATCTTCACACTGCCACTAGATATCACTGAGCTACACCTGACACAGCAAGAACTACAAAAACATTTTTAGTCTGTTAACACCTCATATTTTGGGGCAGAACAAGGTGATGCCATGCTGCAGGCTCACCAAGACCAGTGACCATGCCCAGCTATGAGGACCATCCTCCCCTCAGCCCCAGAGATAAAGGGTATTCACCCAGCAATCCTTCCTGAGGTTCTCCTGCCTATCTTCTTCCCAATGGGCTTGCAGCTCCTGAGGTGCCGTGACTGACAGGAGTGCCACAGCAGCAATTTTGGGATTAACACCTACAGGAATCAGCAGAGCATTCTCAGATGTCTTTTTTTTCCTCAAGCTGCTGGCAGACTCATGTTTCTGTGGTGAAACCACACCATCAGGGTCTTATTTACAAACCACCACAGAAACTAAGCATACATTCTGTTGCAATCATATCACAGAAGAGCCACAAATCTTTAAAAAATTAAATTTTTGTACATGAGGTATGGAGAAAGGCACAAAGCAACTACTCAAGGGCATCCTTTGCCCACATCTAGCCACACTTCCTGCCTCAGACCCAGCCCAAAACTGCAGGACAAGAGCTCCTGGCAGGGCTGGGTCTCACTGGGGTGTAGAGGGTGCCCAGCAGCCCTGCCAGCCATCTCCTGGTGTCATTATCCCTGGGCCATGGGGGCTCTCCTGCCACCCTCACCCCCTGCTCTGCCTTGCCTCCCCTCGAGGACAGCTCCTGTTATTGTCCACAAAAATCAGATGGAACAAGCTGATAATTACTCCAGAGAGACCTCTGATTATTTGTTTCAGAGCTGCACAGGCCTGGACGCTTGCTGTTATTCTACAAATCAAGGCTGTCCCTCAGGACTTTCCAGGCCATTATTTATACACAGATATTTAGTACTAGTAACCTCCCAAGTACATGTCGAGGGCCACCCAAAATGTTACTGTATTCAGTATCTGTCTGTGCCCCAAATTGTTATTGTCTCTAAGACCTTGCAACCAGAACAGAACTGGGGTGGGAGGTTGTCCTGGGCGCTTTTAAAGTCTTTCTTCACCAGGGGCTAGTGACAGTTCAATGGTTATTTACTGTTATTTTTTCACCTGCTGGGAAACTTATTTTTTCACTTATATCTATTCGTATTCATTCCTTAGTGGTGGAAAGAGACCCATTTTAGAGCGTACACCTCTTAAATTGTCTTAAACCAAGACAGTACAGCCCCTCTATTAGTGCTGGTTAGTAATTATCGCACAAACTATATAACCCACCTAATTTCCGTGCATGCTCAGGGGGAGGGTCTTGACCTGGCCAGAACCTTTTTTACTTACTACTAAATATGTTCATTGTAGTACTTTTTTAGTACTACAATGAACATATTTCAGCTATAGGATACACGGACCTCGAGTGTTTCGCCGAGTCGGCAATGGAGACACCAACATCCCGACGCACTTGATCCTTAGAGCTTGTCAGCGCCCTTGACTAAGCGATTCAAGATCATTGTTACACATCCCACATTTTCCGACGCCGTTTCCCCACACCTTTCTGATCTCGCTGCGTCTCGCCATTATTATTTATTATTTTTTAAAGCACATTTGCCCCGGGGCGCTCTGTGAGGGCGGAGAGAAGTGGCAGCCCCGGCACCGCCGTTCCCGCCACTCCCCTCACGGAGCGCCGGCGCCGCCTGCGCCTGCGCAATGGGCGGGAGAGGAGCTGAGGCGGC
>JAHLSL010013021.1:219011-232318 GCA_025920805.1 Petroica traversi
GCTTGGCTGGCGGCGCCCGCCCGCGTTGCCGGCTCCGCGGCGCCGGCGGGGAGCTTTTCCCCGTGCAGCAAATCTTGGCGTCCCCTGACAAAGGGACAGTCGCGATTCTCTCCGGGGAAAGGGGTAGCGCTTCCAGGCTGCTGTACCTCATTTTTCCAGCCTCTGCTGGTGTCGCCTGGAAGGATCACCCGGTCCCTGCGGTCCTCCCTGCTATGGCATTTGGCTCTGGTGCAGCTGCAGCCGAGGCCTTCCTGGCACCGGGAGGGCCGGGGTAGCCACCCCGCAGCCCTGCAGCGATTGCCACCTGCGTGTCGCTGCCCGCTGGTAGAGGCCAGGGAGATTTTTCGTTTATCTGCAAAGACACCTTTCGGGTTTTTGAGTGGTGACAATCTGCAGTTCCCTCTGCCATAAGCTGATCCATTCTTGATGTGTGTATGTGCCCGTTGTTTTGTTTTTCTCCGTTTTAATGAAATTTTGCCTTACCTGTTTTTGGAAATAGTCTGTGATCACCTTGATTTTAAGTTCCTCCCCTTTACACCTTCTGTATGCTTCCTCAATTCACGTCAAGAGGTTACATATGTGTCAAAAACCTTGTTTAACTTAACTTCATCAATTGGTTTCCTTTCTCTTTGTTACTCTGTAAAAAAAGGGAAAAATTATATGTAATTTTGCTCCCCATAAATCACCACCAACTGGTTTTTAATCATCTGAATGATGCTTGTAGATTTTGTGCGTTGTGCTTTGCTGGTGTTGAAGATAGAGGAGGAGGGCGCCAAGTTCTCCAGATCTTGCATCTTGCCTTTTAAACATTAATTTTAAATTTTCCTTATCCAGTCTTCTGGGACCTCCCTTACCATCCAGGATCTAACAAAGATAACTGCCCGGAGAAGCTGTGGGATCTGTTTTTCAAAATGCTCTTGAAAACAGCCCTTAGCCATATGGAGAGTCCCAACAGCTGCCCCTTCTGTGAGCAGCACGTGTGATGAGGGATCTCTTGTGATCCCCTCTCACCTCAAGCAATGTATTTATCTTCTTTGCCACCCCCTTATTTTGTGCCTTATGAGGCCTCTGTAGCAGTGGGGCAAAATAAGATTTGTGCTGCTCCATACCTTAAACTGAGCTGTGGGACTGAAAGAGGTGCTAAATTGGGTTGCTTTCTTTCTGTTCACTGGGAAAGTAGTGTCCAGTGTCATAGATATCATACTTTTAGATCCTTCTGTCAGGTTGGAAAAATAAAACAGATCTTTTCTCTTCTGTTGGATGTAGGGGTGATGTGGGAGCCACCTGTTCTGTGTGAAGGACGAGGAACAGACCACTTGACAAAGGGAAGAAACAGAACATCCCATTAAATGGAAGCCATGAAGATATCGAAGCGGTTCTTCGCTTTTGGGATTTTGACATGCATAGCTGTTTATGTTGCATACATAAAATGGCACTTGGGCTCCAGACCTTTTGTGGGAGCCACAGAAGGAGTTGCTGAAAGCAGAGGAGATAAACTGACCCATCAGGCAGTGACCACGGATCTCTCTGTGTTTTATGGAATTATGTTTGATGCAGGAAGCACAGGAACTCGCATCCATATATTTAAGTTTGCACAGCAGCCAAGAGGTATGTCCTGCTTGTTGCATGACAGATTAAGTCTTCCATAAATTGTGGAGCAGATTGTTGGTGGCACTTTTCTAGGGATTACTTGAAAAAACATGCTTCAGGTCTTTCTAGAGTGTCATCAGGAGGCATATTATGGTTCAGGCATGTGTGTTTGGATGAAATTATGAAAACATTCAACAAGGAGAAGATGCTGTAATACCATAATATGAAGTAAATAGCAGCTCTACTTCTAGAGTGCTGGTTTGAAGAAGGGCAATTTTTCCTCATACTGGTGGAAGAGAGAATTACAAATTCAAACTGCCTTATTTCCCCAAATTTTTGAGGATTTTGGGTGTCTCCAGATCCTGACAGTGAGCTGCTTCTCTCAACAATGTCTGGTTTAGTGCATCCTTGGTTTCAATGTTGGGTTTAAACTGCAAAACAAAACAAAAATTGCAAATTGTTTGATTAAAATTGCTACATATAGTATCTGGACAGAAGCTACTTCTGAGAAGTGAGACAGAGGTGTACAAAAAAGCTGCAGCTTTCCTCTGGAGTAGTTAGCTTCATTTGTTTACATGTTGACACCTCCCGTTTGTGAAACTCTTAGAGATCAAAGAACCTGGGTGTGTGCTGTTAGCAGGTGATCTAAAGGCTCTGTTTAGGATTAGCACCGTGGTGTCATTGACCTCTGGGGAGCACCTGAGGTTTGCATAATGGGCTGCTCTAAGGCTCAGCCACCAAAGGTATTAAGCTACAGTCCATGGATTTCCTTCTTTTCCTGTGTCCCCAAGTCTTTGATTCTTCCTTGACTGCTTCATTTGAAACACAGTTTCAGAATGTATTGCAGCACACCTTATGGAGTGTAGTGTTGTCTAGAATGCAGGTTCATATAAGGTACCGCAGGTTTCCAAAATACAGAAGTCTGTGTCCCTCTGCTGCCATTGAAAATAGTGGGAACGCTACCATTAGGTTTTGCTGGAATCAAGTTTAGCCAGAACAGGGCAGGCTGAAACAGGAGGTCTTTTTTTACAGGTGCAGTTTGGAAAGCTGCACATGGCAGGTGTGAGGCCTCAAGGAGAGCTTGCACCCATCTGGTGACTGGTGTGGATGCCTGCACCTGACAACCAGTCACGACTTTAAAAGTGGTTTTCTCAGGTTCTAATTTCACAGTCAGGGCTGTATTTAAAGGTCAGGTAGCTGATAATAGTTCATTAGACTATAGAGGCGTCAATTGACTTCTATTAGCACATAATAATGGAATTTTTAAATGGTTTTCTTTTTGTGTATGCAAAATTATTTATACCATTACTTATTTTGGAATCCTGCTTTTGAACAGAGACTCCCAGATTAACCCATGAGACGTTTAAAGCACTGAAACCAGGTCTGTCTGCATATGCTGATGATGTTGAAAAGGTAATTAAAGTGACTTCTTTCCTGTCTCCCTTACCTTCTAATTTGCAGGGATTTAGAGACTCCTAAAAGCCAGACTTAGACCCAGTTCATAGTGTTTTATGAAAGTCATTGTTTTCCAATAATTTTTCATACTGCCTTTTGAGCCTTTTGTAGCCAAAACATTTGGTGGCAGAGAGTTCTGTTCTGTTTCACTGTTTGAAAAAGTTACTCATTCTATTTTGGACCTGTTGCTCAATAATTCCCATTATATCCACTAGGCCTTATGCTGGAGGAGACAGTGAGTCCTGCACCTTCTCCTGGCCCCCTGTGTTATTAATTTGCCTCTGTTTCATATTTCCTGTGAATTATAGCTCTGATCACCCTGTTGCCCTTTCGAAAGAGTTTTTAAGATGCCTTTTATTGTTCTTTCTCTGCTCACAGAGTGGCCAGGGAATAAAAGAGCTCCTGGAGGTAGCAAAGAAGGAAGTTCCTATGGAACTGTGGAAGTTTACTCCTCTGGTCCTGAAAGCCACAGCTGGCCTGCGGTTGCTGCCAGGAGAGAAAGCTCAGAAGTTGCTGGAAAAGGTATTACCTCTTTCCATTTGCTTTCCAGGAAACATGGTCCTGTTAAAAATGCAGCTCACTGGGACATTCCTGAAAACTAAGATCTCCATCTCCTGCCTTTCCCATGCATGTATAATACCTTGGGGATCACCAATTCCAACAAAAATTGGATTTCGTTCCCTAATCATGTCCATCCCTTCTTAATGACATTTCTGAGCAGTCTTCATGCTTGAAAACCCACGCATTCATCCCTGTTTCTTCACCAAACTGCTGGGCCAGCACATAAAGGCTGCTGCATGTTGAACTCCTGGGCTTCAAACAAAGTAGTGAGCAGCAGTCAGGATCCAGCCCAAGAAGAGGAGTAGTAGTGTAAAACAGGAGTTTTAAAAAGCTTGTTTTTCAACTGCAAAAGCATTTCTCTGAAAGTAGCTTTTATTTGAGCTACAGGTGAAGGAGATTTTTCAGGCCTCCCCCTTCTTTGTGAAGGACAATTGCGTGTCAATAATGAATGGAACTGATGAAGGTAAGCAACTTTATGGAGATCCTTTCTGCAGTCCTGGAGATTCCTGCTGCACTGTGACAAGTCCCTGCTTGCTCTAGTGGGAATCCATAAGCAGCAGGTTTGACAGAAGCAGTGTTTTTATGTGGCCACAGGCAGTGCCTGCCAAAGAAATCTTGTTTTCCAGTTTGAAGTCCTGAGCTCTGTCCTGATCTTGAAAGCTCTGAGTGTTGAGCAATTCCTGTAGGATCACCAGAAAGCCACTGTGCAGTCAGCACTTGTGGAAAACTTTCTGAATGTCTGCTTGTTGAGATGGTCTTCAACAATCAGGTTTGCCCACTCTGCTCTTGACAGTGCTTATCAAAGCTCTCTGGAAGTATTTGATCATAATGTTAATTATAACTGATCTAACAAGTGGGAATGTGAGTTCAATCTGATAAAAAAGTTCCTGTTCATCCAAAAATGTTGAGGACAGAATGTCTAAATTCCGATTAACTGAGTGTTGAAATGGGTTTTAAATCTGCTCAGAAACCAAGCTTTGAAATAGCTGAAGCTGTTTATGAGTTTCTCTTCATGCTACTTATTGGAAGAAAGACGTTGTTTTAAAATTAGTAATAGCAGTGATAGCCTTGGTTTAGCCAAGGATTGAAGTGGGCCATGCTCTCTAGAGTGCCTTGAGTTTTAACTACATGAATAAATATTTGAATTTGTTAACATAAGGCAACTGATTTGCATAATTTATGTGGAACAGTTTATAAAACAAGAAGAGGACAGAAAAAGCATAGCTTACAAAATTGCTTAGAAAAACAGGAAAATTAGAAAACTGAAAGATGAAAATTCTTAGTAATCAAAAAGAAAAGTTGAGTGCCTGACACTAAACAAAAGCCAACAGTGAATATTTTCCTAGAAAAGGAACAATGTGAGTTTCAGTCACCTCTGTCTTTTAGCTAAGGACTGAAGCCTTTGTGACTTCTGCCTAAGTTTTTCACCCAGGAAATACAGAGTTCTCCAGGCATTTCATACATGGGACTTCTCTCCCAAATATCACATAAGCTGTGAAGGGAAGGCCATTCTCTTTGTTCAAGTAGTCGAATCTTGGGTTTGACAGCCACTGACAGTTCTGGAAACCTTGTAATATGATGTAACTTACTTGTTGCTGCTGTTAGATAAAATGAAATGCTATGATCTAAGCATGTGTCTTCTAACTTTTTTCCTTATTAGGTATTTCTGCCTGGATCACAATAAATTTTTTAACAGGTATGTGTACATGAGCATGTGTATAAAGATATGACCAATGCAATGAAATTCCTGCTCTTTTCTGCCCCTGTATGGGATTTGCTCATTCATTGGGGTGGAATGGGAGAAAGAAGACTCTGAGAATAAGTCAGTAGTTAGTTTTTGGCCCGGCCTATTTAAGTCATTAGAATTTTGTCCATTTACTTGATGGAGTGGGGACTTTAATCCTTTTTCCTAGATGTTTGATGTAACTTTTCTTTCAGTTCCCTGTAGGGTACCAGAGCATTTTATTCCTTTTTAGAGCCTGCTGTGACTCTGGCTAAATTTTTTGTGTGATTGTTCTAGATGAGCTTGGCAGCTGCAGAGAGTAAAAGCAAGTGCTATGCCACTTCCTTACAGATTTATAACACAGAAATGCCACGGGTGTTTACACTGGAGAGTGAGAAAAGGGTAGCTGAAGAGTAGAGGGAAAGCGAAGCTGAGACCTCTCTGATAACATATAAAGCACTCTGCCATCCAAGTGCTCTGTTCAGCACACAGTGTGTGGGGCAATGTGTTCTGGGGCTTTTTATGCTCCCAGGAAATATCAGAAAGGTCAGTAATCTTCAAACATCAGCTGTCATGAGGTACACTGAGGTACTTGGCACAAATTGTCCTTGTCAGGAAGGTGCACTTGAAGAATCTAACTGAGAAGAACTAGATCTAAATGAGAGCAGAAGTCTTGGCTGGCAGCAGGAAGAATTCCAAGAGAGCTGGGTCTCTTAGGCCAGCTCTTTTCAGTCTGTCATCCCTTTGGCCATAGGAATCTGCAAAATATTGCTAAGAGATCAGGGAGAGGTGGCCAAGAAAACCACATTCCTCTGTGTTACAAAGTGGTTACCAGAGCAGAGTTTGCAAAAGGTCTTTGCATCCAGAATGCTTAGGAATGCATAACCAAAGCTGCTGTGATTAGGACAGGAACAGGCCCCAGAGAAATAAGAGACTTTTGTCACTTTAAGATTTTAAGGTCTGATAAAGCCAAAATCAATTCCCAATAGATAACAGTGTAATTTAGTGCTGTGCTGAGGCTGAGAGGTGGAGTTAGATTGTTCTTTCCTTGCCTTGTACTTCTGGTTTTGTTCCTAGCCAGTTTCTCACGGTGCCCACCGTGGCTTTCTCTGTTCTGTCACACATTTCAGGCAGGCTAGATGACCCGCAGAAGAGAAGTGTAGGGATGCTGGATTTGGGTGGTGGATCCACACAGATCACCTTCCTTCCGCGCACTGAGGTAACGTGAGCATGCACACTGTTGGGAAATGCTGCTGCAGGAACCTCTAAGTGCTAAGAATTCTTTCCCTTGGAAACAGAGTTGTCAGTGTGACATGAAGCCATGCTTGTGACTTGGTCATATCTGCCTTTTTGTAGTCAGTCCCAGGCATTCACAACTCTTTGTCCATCCTCTTCTTCCAGCTCTGTGGGTCAGGAGTGCTTGTGCTGAGTCTGCCAGGGCTGCTTTATCTCGTGCAAGACACCACATTCACCTGAAAGTCTTATAACAGAGAACTCAAAAAACAATGCTATTAATGAATTCAAGTCCAGCATTTGGCCTATACTGGGGTTTAAGAACAGAGTAAGATGGCTTCTCAATGCGTGTTTCTGATTTTCCTGAGTTCCCTCAGTTGCAAATGAATGCCATTTCAGCTTCATGGTGTGGCATTTCTATAGGTGTTCTGTGGAGCTCTGTGGTTGTGGTATTGAAAGGCTCTGGCCTGAGCAGTGACAGTGCTCATAGTAAAGCTGCACAAAAGCAGAGGCATGGGATGCTTTTCCAGTGTCCCAGCCTGGGATAATCAAGATGTTGCACAGTTTCAACAGAATTATGAAGGATGTGAAGGGTCCAGGGAGTGGAAATTCTGGACATAGAGGAGTTAAGATATAAGCAGCACTGTAGCCTGAGCTTTGCTCCCTGCAAACACTCTAGCTGTGCTGATGCACTTGGGGAACAGGCTACCCTTTCATTCCTTCAGACCACAGGTCCTCACTGTGTTCCTTGGCAAGCCAGAGATGTGCTTTTCCTCTGGCTTGTGCAAGTTCACAGATGAATTCACTTGAGTAGGAAGTTAATGCGTGCCTGGCCTTCCTATTAGTTTGCACACAGTTCTTGTAGTAGGGATCATGTGAAAAGGCAATTGTTGTGGCCTCTGGACAGAAGCAGTGAAGACCTGGAACAGGGATTCCTTTAAAATGAAAGTAATTATTATATACAGCATATTGGTGTAGATACAAATAGAAATGTAGCCAGTTTTAGTCCTGTCATGTGAAGACACTATTAGCTCCAGGTTTTGTGGTTGTCTTGTGTATCAGCAGTCAAATTTAAATCCTTGCAAATTCATCATTTCTTTCTGAATCATGTTGGGATAGTTTCAGGTTTTTCCTAATGTGTTGGAAGATTACTTTGTTGATGTGTGCTACTGGCTGGCAGAAACCTGCCAGTGACATCCTTTTCTCCCTCCAGGCAACTCTCCAGACATCTCCATCCGGACACACAACTTCATTTCAGATGTTTAACCACACCTACAAGCTGTATTCCTACAGGTTGGTTGTGGGAAAGAGAGCGCAGTGCTCTCTCAGACGGAAGCTTTCTGTGAAGCCAAGGAGACCAAGGTGTTTTTCTGGAGTGGGAGCCTTACAAATTAATACCATGAAGAAGCAGAGAAACTTGAGCCATGTGATTTTGCTGGATTAACCTTGGCTGCTCACCATGTGCCCAGCAAGCCCTTCTATCACTCCCATTCCATTAACAGGATAGGGGGAAGAAAATAAGACAAAAAGCTCATGGGTCAGGGTAAGGGCAGGGAGGTCACCAGTTATTGTCATGGGCAAAACAGACTTGACTTTAATTAATTTATTTAGTATTTAATTTATTGCCAATTAAACAGTGGGTAATGAGAAATAAGAAAAAAAACTTAAAATGCCTTCTCTCTACCTTTGACTCCTTCCCAGGCTCAGCTTCACTTCCAACTCTTACACCTCACCACTTAGCCGCAAAGGAAGATGGGGAATGGGGGTTGCAGTCAGTTTGTAATGTTTTGTCTCTGTCATTTCTGTTTTCTCACTGTCTTCCCTTCTCTCAGTGTTTTGGGCAGAGGCCAGCAGCTTCTTCCCACCTGTGTTTGCTGTGGGGTGTGTTTGGGCTCAGAAAGTCAGTTCTGTATTCAAGTGTTTGGGCTGCCTTTGAGGAGGGTAGGAGTACCCAGTGTAGTACTAGGAGCAGAGTGAAGGAAATGCCATTGCCAGTTCTCCAAGAGCCAAATTACAGCTGACAGCTATTGCCTGACCTTTTTCAAAGAGAAATTACCCTTCTGGATGAGGTAATGTGACAGCGGGTTGCCACCCCTCATGTGCATGAGCTGCTGACTTCAGGCACTTTGCCTGGCTGTGTAGAGGAGGCTGGCAGGTCCCAGCTAGGTTGTCTGTGGAGGATCAGAGGAAGGATGTCTGTTGCTCACAGAGGTTTTTCTCCCTTTGCAGTTACCTGAGACTTGGGCTGATGTCAGCAAGGCTCGCTATTTTGGGAGGAGTTGAAGGAAAACCCTGTAAGTTATGGGCAGCCCCCAGGTCCTGGCTCTGAGTTCAGGGTGTGCAGTCCTGTGGTGGGGGGAGGAGCTGTGTATCCCCTTCCCACTGGTTCCTGAGTGGCGTGTGGGCTCCTGTCACCATGGCTGGGTGTATTTGAGACAAATGCAGGAGGTGACACTGACAGACCCCAGGAGACCTGGATTCTTGCCAGCCTTAGGTTGGGGGTGGGCATGGGATATCCAAGCCATGACTGGGCTGTGGATGGGCCTTGCTGAGACTGTGGGACAGTATGGAGCAGGGCTGGAGGTGAGGGATCTGAATTTGTCTCCTTTTGTTTTTTCCTGATGTGTCTTTGTTTTACTTCTGCAGTAGGAGAAGCGGAGGAACTGATCAGCCCTTGTTTATCACCTGGCTTCAAATCAGAATGGCAACACGCTGAGATAGTGTACAAAATTAAAGGACAGAAGGCAGGTATAGTGATTTGTCACTCTTGCTATCTAAGTTAGCTGCTATGAGCACAGTAAATTGTACACTCATCCTCTTTCAAAGACACTAGACTCTGTTTACTGTTCTATCTGCCTCCCCTTGATGTGCTGTCAAAGAGATCCTGCAGCTCTTTTACTCTTGTTGCCATGATATGTCTGTCCAGTCAGTCAAGCTGCTACAAGTGATGAAGATGGAGTTGAGCAGTCCTTGAACGGGTCTTTCAAAATCCTTCTGCCTCAAATGATGTTGTCCATTTCTGATCTATCATGTGCTTAGTCCCAGTCTGAGGATGGTAGGTGTCTGCCTCTAGAAGAAGATGCAGATTTCAGATCTCAGTGAAGAGTTTTGCTATTTTGCAAAAAGGAGCCTCTTGCCTGACAGATCCTAAATATATTCTGTGAATATTTAACTCTCAGCATGTAATATAGTGGGGTTTCTTTTAACCTTTTAGGTGAGCCCTTGTATGAGTCTTGTTCAAACAAAGTGGCAAAGATGCTCTACAAAAAAGTGCATAGAGCTGAGGAAGTGAAGGACTTGGACTTTTACATTTTCTCCTACTACTATGACTGTGCAGCGGAGGCTGGTCTCATAGGTATGTCTGCTCCTGGCTTGGTTTTATTTTAAATGGCAAGTTGTGGAAGCAGTGGGAACACTTGCACACCTCATGATGCTTTGCTAAGCAGTGGTGGAACTTAGTCTGTTGTTACACTGCTGTGCAGTATTTATTTTGACTTGATAGTAATTTCCATAGAGAAGATACTAGGGCTGTGAAAGAGGATCTACAACCTTTGTTAATAGTTTTTTAAACAAACTGTTTGCATTTTAGAAATGGTTATTGCCTAATTAACTCTACAATCCAAAATAGAAAAAACTTCATAGTGATAAACAAGTTTCTTGGGCAGTAAAGCAGTAAAAATTACTTGGGCTGTGTGTTTGCTTCACTGACCTTTTTAGATGGAATGAAGATCTTCAGATATTTCTACATGCATTCAGAATGCAGCTCTTTTCCAGTGGTGTGCTTGTGTACAAAAGGCTGTCATATTCAGTGGTAGACAGCAGATAATGAGATCTCAAGTTAGTTTGGACAAACATACCCTCCCTCCTCAGCTACTTTGTTTTTACAAATAATTTCAGACTTAATGTGTTGCAAACAACCACTGCCCTGTCAGATGTGTTCACTGTCCAGGCACCACTGGACAGGGCAGTGCAGAAATGGAGCTCAGGTGAGATGGTCTGTAAGCCCTGTTTCTGTAGGAAACAAGGCTAAAGGTTCTTCACCAAACAAGGCTTTTCAATGTATATTGAGAGTTTTTTGAAGGCTGTTTACCTTTAAAACTAGTCTGAATTTTGACATTAATTTCAGTGGCTCAAGGTTTCATTTCCAAACAACTTTTATAACTTGATTCTACAATTGCCTTTATACAGGGACTGTAAAAGATTGTGAAGTGTCTTTTTTTTCTTTTAGATAAAGAAAAAGGAGGAAGCTTAACTGTCAGTGACTTTGAAATTGCAGCTAGATATGGTGAGTAAAATACAAGCAAATACACACTAATAATTGTGTGTAAATTCATTCCCAGGTGGCAAATGTGGGACACATTAAGAAGCCTGATGCTTTTAAGTAAATATTGAGTCCCTCTACATAGCATCTAACCAACACTTCTGTTTTTTTCTGAAAATCTCAACTATTTTTATATTAACTTTTGCTTATGCAATGGGTTTTATTTCGAGTTTGCCTTTTTCTTTTATTTTGTTGGGTTGGTTTTAATTTGATTTTGTGAACATCTATTGAGTGCTGGTGCTCCAGAAAGGTAACACACCTGAGGTTGCTCAGATATTTGAAGACTTGAAGTAGATAGAAGAAAGGCTCTTTTCCTGGAGAGACACAAGAAACTGCTGTCTTTGGGGAGAGACAGAATGTCTTGATCTTCCTTATAAAGCCTATATGCTTATCCTAATGAGTGTATGTCATTTCAGCCCCATGGTAACAGGTTCCATTACTGCACAGCTCAACTGACAAGAGGTCTTGTGGATTCAGTTGAGGTTCTCCACAGCTGGGCTGTTGTTAGACCTGAGCCCACAGTGGGCATTCAGACACTGTTTTTCTTTCTTCCCAGTTTGTAAGACCATGGAAATCAGCCCTGGAAACAGCCCTTTTCTCTGCATGGACCTGACATACATCACCTTCCTGCTGCAGGAACTGGGCTTCCCGAAGAGCCAAGGCTTTAAGGTGAAGCTCAAAGTGGATTTCTGGGGAGAAGGGGGGGCAGGAGGGTGGCAAGGCAGGAGTCATCCTGCCAGGAGCTTGGTTCTTGATTTGTCTTCTTGCTACAAATGGTCTGCAATTCTGGGTGCCGCAACACTCTCCCTACAATGGTGGGAACTGTTTGGCATAAACTTCAACACTGTATCCACCTTGCATGGTTTCAGATTCTCCCAAAGGATTGTGTTTTAACTTTGCTGCTTGGGTTTGTTTTTTTTTTCGTCCAGCTTGCTCGGAAAATTGACAATGTTGAAACAAGCTGGGCATTGGGAGCCACTTTCCATTACATCGACTCTCTCAATAGACTTCAGCACTAATGCTCCTAGAAGGTGACTTTTGGGAGTTTCCATTTTTTGGGAGCCCAGCATGAGAGACCTCCTGTTGAAGGGTGTGCTTTTGGCTTCCAGAGTCCTTTGGAAGATCACCATGAACTACACTCCTTTCCTCCCACCCCCTGCCAAGTCCTCTCCGTCATTAGCTCTTTTTTACAGTGCAGAGTGTGAAGGAAAAGCCTTGATATGACAGCATGTGCCATCAGCTTAATGTAAAACTTGATTATTCTGGAAGGAAAACCAGGACTCTGCAGGACATCTATGATTCTCTATGAGAAAAACACACCTTTTTGGAATATGCCTGTACTATGTGCTCGCAGTGTGCTGAAGTTGCTGAACGGTCACTCCACAAGGAACTCTTTACTGTCCTGATTTCAGGGTGTTTTTTCCTGTTTGTTAGCAGTTTTCAGTGATGATTTTCATTTTCCTGCTCCTGTGTTCGAAGGTAAATTTGTGTGTGTGCAAAAATGGCGCATTTGCACAGATTGTGCTGCTGACAGGCAGCAACTTTGAAATGCAGCATGGAAGTCACAGCTCTGTGTTCCAGTTGCTGAAGGAGAAAAACTCAAGAAGACTCCAGAACTGGATACAGACTTGGAGGCATGAGTTGGAACCTGTGGCCTGTAGGGTTAAAGCCTAATGTTGATTCCCTCGCTGTTGGGAAGTGGATGGTGGAAGACAACATCAGATATGCTGGATGAGCAAGGCCTGGGAGCTGGGTACAAGGATGGATTTGGCAGTTCTAGAGCTGGTCAGAGGAAGACAGATGAACAAGATGCAGCCACAAAATTAAACCCTGAGTGTGGCTCACTGGACATTGCAGACTTTTGTGCCTTGGTTGATGCAGGGCTGGGGATGAATGTGTTTGTGTGGTATTTTGGGTGTCTCTTCCTGCAGACACATCTGTGCTCAGTGAATGTATTGTGGTTGCAGTGAGCCAGGGCAGGGTAGCTGAGGTGCTCCACTCCAAGAACACCTGGTATGCAGGCAGGGAATGATCACAGAGGCTGGAGGGGATATGCTGTATTATTTGTAGTATAACTGTGGAATTGTGATGTATTTGATGAATGTATAGAGAAGGCTCAAGTGGTCTTTTGGGGGTGCAAAAGAGCGCAGCTTCCCCGAGAGCCAGCAGTGGCTCGGGGTGGCCTGCCGTGTGCATGGCTGCTGGCTCTGCTTACCGGGGACACTTGAACCTCGCTGTGCCGACAATAAATCCCCAATTTAAAACGAGAACGTGGTGGTGGGGTGGCTTTTAGCGCCAGAGCCCGCCCGGCGGGTGGGATGAGAAATCACTGTCCTGACGCCATCCCTGACCCCTCGTGTCCTCAGTCACTCCGGCATCCAAGTCCCCCGGTGCCACCCCAGCCCCCTAGGCCATCCCGGTCCC